>ML320732.1:0-77616 GCA_005239505.1 Nicotiana paniculata
ATTCCTATATTACTTGTCGACCACGTACACTTGCGTGTGCATTGGGAAATCAACCAACACTTTACAAGAGTCAGTGGGTCTTCCCTAAGTGCTACAACAAAAGACTAGCTAAGGAAATAAGGAAGAAGGTTTCAACATAAGCATAGTGACCTAAAGAAGAAATGATCTTGTAACAACAATCTTACTACGTCATTGTGCACCCCATAAAAAAGTGGCGCCTGTCGTGTCAAAAATACGATGTGATACCATTTTTTGTGTAAAAAATTATACATTTTCACAGGTATTTGTAGCCCATTCTAGACTTGGTCATAGGCAGGTAGTTTAGCACATTTGGTAAATTATTTATAATATTAGATTTGGTAAATCTATTTTTAACATCATTAATTCAAGTATTTTATGATATTTTATTTCATAAATATATTTCACACAATATTAATTACATATTTCAGCAGGCTATGGTCGTAATTATGATTTTACATAATTGAGATGTAGAAATTGAATGTAATTTATGTTGGACATCATTAATTCAAGTACATTTTAACAATTCATGTGCTTACAATTTTACTTACGGGCAGTGCTTTAATGGCGTGGGCGAGATGGGAAGCATTTTATCTAGCATGAGGTGAGGCAAAAGCACTGGGCACTAGATGTAAGCTTCATACGTATTTATTTATTTTATTTTATTTATGAATTATTAAATAATAATACAATAAAATTTAAAAACATTTAAGAAAATTATAAAATTAGTAAACTATATATATATATATATATATATAGTTTACTAATTTTATAATTTTCTNATTTTTTTTATCTTGAAAAGTTAAAGATGCATTACTCTTATAACATGACTATGATATAACATATTTAGAGTTATAAAAATGACATTCTAGTGGCAACAAAATAAAGTGATTGTTTAAAAACTTAAAACAACATAATTAATTATAAATAATCATTGTATTACACAAAATATCAAAACAATATCTAAACTAGAGTGATACCAAAAAAGAAATTCTAAAGTCAAAAACTAATTTATAAAGAATAAAAAAAATGAAGCGTAAGGAAGAAAAATGCAAGCGTAGGAGTAGATTAACAATTGGAGGAGAACTCTTTGATTTTAGTTTGCACTTTGTCTAAAGTGCATTTGTAATTCAGTAATAAACGAGAAAGAAAAAAGATTATAAAATTATAATAAACGATTAGAAAACATTTTGTTTTTTTGAGAATTTAATTAATTTGAAAATTTACTATGTGTTAACTTTTAGATACAACAACAACAATAACCCAATAAAATCTCACAATATGTTAATTTTTAGATATTTAAGTAAAAAAAGTTATTAAGTAATTTGGCTTAACTTTTAAAGTTCTCGGGCTTATGTCCCAAATGAACGCCCAAATTATTGGGACTAACGCCTAGGCGAACTCTCGGAATATTGAGGCTTATGCCCCATGATACTTACGTCCCACTAGTACGACTTAGTATATTTTTGGTACGTCTCGTTCCGGGGCTTGACACGGAGCTCGCGCAAAAAATACCTTTTAAATCACTGCTTACGGTGCTCTACAAGAATCAAAAAATCGGATCAAACCAAATATCAAACAATATTACGTCAAACCCAATATGTTCTTTCACTTAGTTTGGTTTGTTTCAATTTTTAAAGAAAAGTGATTATATTTGATTAGGTCAATTTATTCGAAAATACCCAACAAAATATATTCATAAATAATATATATATAGATAGATATTTTTTAAATTTTAACGGTGTATCTGAATAGACATGACAAAAAACTTGTTAGCACTTCACAAACTGCCATTGTGATCTCCATTCATTCTGAATATTATAAGTAACTCTTTCTCTCTTTCTTGTTTGTTAATACTAAAAGAAGTACATATCTTAGTTAGAGTTGCATGCAGAAGAAAAATAGTAAAAATTGTACGGGGCGTCTTATTTGGTCGCCATCATTTAATCTATACTTTTATTTTTAAAATTATTTAACTTATACCTTAATTTTGACAACTTCAGGTGCCTCCTTCTTCCTATTACTGTGCAAAACTTCAGCTTATTTAGTGCTGAAATTTTTACAAATGAATTAAATACTTTCAGCATCTTCTGTTGAAGTTTTTTAAAAAAGCTTTATGATAAAATTAATGAATCGGGACAAAACTTCCGCTTCTTTAGTGCTGAAATTTTTACAAATGAACTAAATAACTTCAGCATCTTCTGCTGAAGTTTTTGAAAAAGCTTTTATGATAAAACTAATAAATCCAGGACAAAACATCAGCTTCTTTAGTGCTGAAGTTTTACAAATGAACTAAATAACTTCACCATCTTCTGCTGAAGTTTTTGAAAAAGCTTTACGACAAAACTATTGAATCAAGGACAAAACTTCAGCTAAAACATGCTGAAGTTTTTACAAATGAACTAAATAACTTCAGCATCTTCTGCTGAAGTTTTTTAAATAAGCTTTATGATAAAATTAATGAATCCAGGATAAAGCTTCAGCTTCTTTAGTGCTGAAGTTTTTACAAATGAACTAAATAGCTTTAGCATCTGCTGAAGTTTTTGAAAAAGCTTTATGACAAAACTAATGAATGCTTCTTTAGTACTGAAGTTTTTACAAATGAACTAAATATTTTCAGCATCTTCTGCTGAAGTTTTTGAAAAAGCTTTACGACAAAACTATTGAATCCAGGACAAAACTTCAGCTAAAACATGCTGAAGTTCAACAAATAGAGAACAAAACTTCAGCTAATAGAATTCTTAAGTTCAGCCGTCTACTAGAATGCTGGAGTTTGTTTGATTGCCTTTGCTACTTCAGGCCCGTATGCCTGAAGTTTATGCGAAAAGTGGGTATGCTTGTAATTTTTTTTGCAAAGCGAATATAAGTTAAAACGTGACCCAAAAAGCGGGTACAGATGCAAATACCCTAGAAAAATAAGGGAGACTCCCCCCTCAACATCAATTCAAGAAAAAAATGAAGATCTAAAGAAAGGTAGTTGTCCGTCAAAACTCAATAAAGTTGGTAAATCTAATCACCTTTTTTTTTTGTTTTATTTCTTTGTTATGATCAATTAAACACCATAAAACTCTTTCCGGATGTCGCTCCAAAATTTCCCGATACGTAAGCTTTTTGAATAACCAATAACAATGTAGCCAACAAAATTGAATTTGCACACCTAGGGCACAAAACAAAGAACTAAGGGCATTAATGTCACAATTCGGAAACTCTAAGCTGTTGTGATAGCGCCTATCAGTGGTACTAGGCAAGTCGATTTTCAGAAATACTTCAACATTTCATAAAAGATAAATCAAAAACCTTTTTCACAACAGGATTTTCATAAAACTAGAAGTGTGACTCAAAATATAATGCGGAAAGATAGCCCCAAACATTGGGGTGTCATCAAGTCTTGAGCATCTACATAGCCAGTCTAATAAAAGCAGTGTCTAAGTATCAATACAGAAAAGAAAGAAAATATAGAAGGAGAGACAAGGTCTGCGAACGCCAACAACTACCTCGTAGTCTGCGATACTCGATCGCGCACGAACTCAATGACCTCCATGACTGTGCACACCCGGATCTGCACATGAAGTGCAGGGTGTCATGAGTACAATCATCTAAGCAAGTAATAGAAATAAATAAGGGACTGAGAAACAGTGACGAGCTATACAACACAATTCATTTCAGTAATTTTTAACAATGAAAGTACACATGAATCAATTCCGACAATATGAGTCAAATCAGTTGCATATTTACTAAGTTCAAGTAAAACCGGTTATAATATTTTCCTAAAGTTAACATCAACAGCATGAGTCAGCTAAATGAAACAACAAATAAAAGAGATGCAACCTCTTAGGGTACAGTCACTCAAGCTCTCAATAGCTCAACACTCGGCTCTCAACCTCAATACACACACTCAATGGGTACATGCGCTCACTGGGGGTGTAAGGACTCCGGACGGGCTCTTACAGCCCAAATGCTATAATCCGCACGGACAACTCACACGCTATAGTATCATATCAATATCTGCACGGACAGCTCACATGCTACAATATCATATCAGAATTCGCACGGACAACTCACGTGCTACGGTATCTATATCTCACAAATAGCCTCTCGGCCCCACTCAGTCATGAACCTCTCTAGTCTCACGGCCCTCAGTAATGAAAGGTAATCAACCCAAATCATAATGTTATAATGTATCCATAGGGAATATAAGAGACTAGGGTATAATATGCAAGAAATGCCACGTTTGAGTACAATAACAATAAACAGGAAGGTTCAACAGCTATCACGATCCATGCGGGTTTCTACGACACCAATACATAGCCTAAGCATGATTTCCAAGATGAAAGATAGTCAAATTGCTAGAAGACAAGGAAAACGTGTAAGCAACAATAGGCTATTGGACTTTACAGTCCCACGGGACGGATCAAGTCACAATCCCTCACGGTGCACGCTCACACGTCTGTCAAGACTCTCGAAGATAAGTACAGACGTCTCCGTACCGATCCGCAAGACTCTACTAGACTTGCTCATAACTCGTGAGACCTAAGGGAACCTAGTGCTATGATACCACGTTGTCACGGCCCAAAATCCATTAAGGTCGTGATGGCGTCGGACACAACAGCCAGGCAAGCCAACACTCATTAGTTAATTAAGTTCCTATTTTTATTATTTAGAAATCGTTACTTTTCATTTTGTTGCATGAAAATCGATAAAAATTTACTGAGTAAATAACATGGTTTTAACACCTCAATTAACAAATACATCCTAAAATCATCCCAAAACTCGGTGTCACAAGTGCATGAGCAAAATTTCTAGGAAGTATACATGTGATACAATATTTTGTCCTGAATACAAACTGGACAAGGAAATAAAAGTAAAATACAATACATCTGAGGGAGAATTTGCCGGCTGCGGGTCATCTCGAGAAGAGCAGCTCACCCAAGTTCCTATAATGGCAACACCACTGCATCAAGCGGGCCACAAGATATACATGTATCTGTGCAACAAAATGCACAGAAAGTGTAGTATGAGTACGAAAATAACGTGTACCCAGTAAGTATCCCGTCTAACCTCGAAGAGGTAGTGACGAGATGTCGACTTTGACGCTTACTAGAGCTCAAATTAATATGATATCGAGTGTGATGTAAAACACGACTATTACTATCAAATAACATATAACAGCAGCGAAGGACAAATTCTTCCATAAATTATAAATCCCAGTTTTCGTCATCTTAGTTAACAACTCATATCTTAAGGAAATTAAACAGTTCAAATCACAAATGGTATCCAGCAAATATCGTGCGCAGGGAATGCCGAAGGTCGAACGAACGGAACCAACATAAATGTACACTGTGCACTGCCGAAGGGTCGAACAACGCGAACCATAGAAGCATCTATTAACCTGTCGTGGCGTATGGCCCGCTCCCATGAGAGTAGTGGAAGAAATCAACCTGCTCGCGAAATATAAATTGTGAAGTGGTCACACATAAGCATACACATTCAAACAGTCCACCCCGACTATACCAGGAGAACAATTATCCAAGAAAATGGAAATTTCTCTTTTTAATGGTCATAAAGATAGTATTTAAATATTTTCTAGAAATTCATTGGTCAAGTTCGATAAGGTTAAAACATTTTAATTTCATCAGTAAAGTTACAAGTACGACAAATAAAAACACGCTTTTGGGTCCTAGACTACCCAGACATAAGCATAATAGTAGCTACGCACGGGCTCTCGTCACCTCGTGCGTACGTAGCCCCCACAAATAGTAGCACATATTTAATTATTTCACCTATGGGGACAATTCCATATTACAAGGTTAGAAATGAGACTTACCTCGCTACGCAACCAAATTACAGATCCCAATAACCTTTGCTTCGCGAATTCGTGTCCTAAAGCCTCAATTCTAGTCATAAACAATTCGAATACTCAATACAAATCGTAGGAATTAATTTCATATGAATATACTAATTTTCCGGATTAAAATCCGAAATTTAACTCAAAAATCGCCCCTGGGGCCCGTGTCTTGGAATCCGACGAAACTCACACAATCCAACAACCCATTCCGATACGAGTTCAACCATGCAAAAATTATCGAATTCCAACATCGGATTGGCTTTCAAATCTTAAATTTTTGTATTTTATAAGATTTGCCGAAATCAGATTTTTCTCCAATAAATTCATGGATTCATGATGTAAATGAGTATGGATCATGAAATATAATCAATATAGGATAAGGAACACTTACCCCAAATTTTTCCCGTGAACATCGCCCAAGAACCGTGCACCAAAAATCCAAAACGAAAATTAAGGAAATGAGCATTTTTGGTCTTTAAGTTTCTGCCCCATCCGTCACTAAAAATCCATTTTCGTCACTAAAAGTCGTCACTAAAAAGTCCACTAGAAACAGCTTTACTAGCCCCTATTCAATCAATCATAACATTCTGTACAAATGTCAAAATGATGAATGGTTTAACATTCTGGAAACTAGAATCAAAGGGTTACAAATTTTATATTTTTCAAACTTTCAGATTCCTTAAATATTTCGATATATAAGCTTCCAAAGTAGGCTCCTCGCATCACAAATTTCTGGGGAAATTGCAAAAACTACTTTACCAACCTTCATTCAGTCAATCGTAACGTTCTGTACAAATATCCAAATGATGAATGGTTTATCTTTCTGGAAATTAGAATACAAGGAATACAAATTTCATGTTTTGTAAAGTTTCATATTCATTATAGATTGCACGATATGAGCTTCCAAAATAGACTCCATGCATAAGAAATTCTTTGGTGAACAGCTTCTGTAACAGATTTTCAGCAGCTTTCTTTGTCCGAAATCCATTCCATTAACTTTCCGAAATCCAACCGAGGTCCTCGGGACCTCAACCAATTATACCAACATGTCCCAAAACATGATACGAACTCGCTCGAGGCCTCAAATCACATCAAACAACGTCAAAATGATAAATCGCACCCCAATTCAAGCTTAATGAACTTTAGAACTTGAAACTTCTACATTCGATGTCGAAACCTATCAAATCACGTCCGATTGACCTTAAATTTTGCACACAAGTCACATTCGACATTACGGACCTACTCCAACTTTCGAAATGTGAATCCGACCGGGATATCAAAAAGTCAAACTCTCGGTCAAACTTTTAATAATCTTCTATTTTATAACTTTCGCCAAATGACCCCGAAATGACCTATGGACCTCCAATTCCACTTCCAAACACGCTCCTAATACCAAAATCACCATACGAAGCTATTCCCAGACTCGGAATCCCAAACGGACATCGATAACATTGAAACACACTTCAACCCAAATTTGTGAACTTCTCTCAAATTTCCAACTTCCTGAATATAAGCCGAAACGCTCCCGGACCATCCGAGACCCAATCCGGACTTACGACCAAGTTCGAAATCATCATACGAACCTGCTAGAACCTTCAAATCCTGATTCCGAGGCTGTTTGCTCAAAAATTACACTTTAGTCAATTCTTCCAACTTAAAGCTCCCGAAATGAGAATTTTCTTTCTAAATCAACTCTGAACTTCCCGAAATTCAATTTCGACCATGCATGCAAGTCATAATACCCGAAGTGAAGCTACTCAGGGCCTCAAACTGCTGAACGACGCGCTAGAGCTCAAAATGACTGGTCAGGTCATTACATTCTCTAATGCTCACAATGCCCCTCATGACATATATAAGTCTTTTTCCAACTCTTACAATACCACCACTTCGAAGATGTGCGTAAAAAAAAAATGCAAAACCAACTGCCGAGACAACAAATCATTAAGTTTATACTCATGACAAGAGCCATCACCTCATGCTGAATCAATTAATGGCATTTGTTTGTTGATACACTTCATATGATCTACTTGCACCGATCCTAGATCCATTAATCTCTTCTCACCCAGTATAAGATGCCCAAGCAATAAGCCACCCCAGACTCCGCCAAAATCTCATATGATGCCACGATGTGCTAATAAGCCCCAATTCGAACATGATACATAAGGAAAGTGAACTCTAGAAGTGACCACTCAACTCACGCACTGAAATGCACTTTCCTAAGAAATTGGGAAACAGGATTCACAAAAACAGGATTTATAAAACCATACTCAACATCACACCATTGCGGCGCGTAACCCGATCCAACCATGATACCCGTGGCGGCGTGCCACCCGATCTACACATAACAATCTATTATAAAGTACTCACCGAGCTATATTCTCATAACTACAAAATATCGAATATCTGTCACAAGAAACCTTTAAGCGCACAATACCAATTCTGGGGGGAACATATAGCGGCATAAGATACAAAACTCAAGCATAACTGAGGTGCAACATATGATCTGAATCTCAGGAGCCATCCTTCTCACAAACACCATCACTACGCGGAATCTCAAAGCATAAGAAAATTATCAAGCCATTCACAACTCACATGGCACAATATAGTATTACATGAAATAGCTGCCGAAATAACATCCAACATTCTAGTACTCCTCCTTGAGGAGCGCTATACAGAAATGAACATATCTGGCTCACATAGAGCCCCATACTCATATTTAAATCCATCCACAGACCTCAAGCCAATTTTGATCGCACCGTACTAGGCTATTAATCTTTCACGAGTCCATAACACATAAGAGCAACCATCATAACCGGAGCAACTTCCATATTCCGAAACCAAATGAACCGAGCGCCCTCCAGGCATAAATTCTCAAATAAGCAATATTACACATTATTTCTACTCAGTTTAAATCTTCAATCAATCGAATGACTACAATGCCTCACTTTTACAATCTTCCCGTGAGATATGCTTCCACGACCTCCCGCACAAGGTAGCAAGTCTGCACATCCATGCCACCGGTCACACTAACACTGTAAAGAAAATCAAGAATCCATAACCAGGATGCAAGGCCTCCTTCACAAATCACCGATCTCAGGTGACGCTGAAGACAATACCATCTTACTCTATGTGTTCAAATCCCCTTCCTGCTCATCCGAGCTCGTGACATCCTTGCCAACACCGAACCGCAACCCTGATCCTCCCTTTCAAATTTCATACCGCTCATTGCGCCCAGCATGGAGATATGTGATAGCATAAGAATTTCATTACAACTCCTGAACCACTAATAGGGTGAACACTTCATCACATAGAAAATTTTTACTTAACTCATTCTAAGAGAACCATAACAACATGCGAACGAATCCTCATAACTATAGAATATAAAAATCCTCAAGTAGTGGTGTAAACCGCCATAACCCTTCCGGGATCCGCATACGCATAACAGGCCATAATACTTGAATACTTCCAAATAAAATCAATTACGGCGACCGTCAAACCTCGCACGTACCGTCACAAATCACATGCATAACTTGATCACGCTGTAGGAGTTGATCACCGCCACCATTATGTCACTTCAACCATGGTTAACCAACCTAACTTGTCCTACTTATCGTTAATTTCCTTAGAAATAACAGTAACTCTATTCAACACATAACAAACTCAATCAACACTCATCCCGAGTGGCCTTTCACCACGAGACCATGCTGTCTCAAATCCCACCAACCATCTCATACCCTCCTTGTGCGCATGCGCGCCTCCTCAACTAATGCAGCCATTTTGATAATTCCTCTACGAATCAGAAGTCCTTTTCTCTCATTCCTCCAAATGCTACACTGCAAGTTGAAGATATCATAGACCGTTCTGAGGCCTCTTTTCATAATCCGATGCGAATTCGTGGACTTGAAATTCCTAGGCACCACATTTTAACATTTGAATTCACTAGGACCATTGTTGAGAGTCACCACTTTGGCTTGGTCCCGAATATAATCAACTTCAAGGCTCCGCTGACACATGAACACTCATCTTAATAAAGCACTCGACTGAATCACTTCCCTTGCAAATTACCTCTATACTAAGCATAAATCCTGAATCTTTCCAAAGCCTAAACATGATTCCATAATGCCAACCTTTGCACACATTTATCAAATCATATGCTCAATTACTACTCATTTCTTCTTCCCTTAGCTGTAATAACCCACTGTGAAAATTACCAACTGACACCTTCTAACGACGTTGTACTGCACAATCTCTACGACATCAATACCCCATCCTACATCCGTTCTCATTTACCAACTTTAACAGTTCGTCCGCTCCTCATAGACATCTACTAAATGTGCGACAATATTTTCTAATTCACAACTATGCTGCATCCTTCTTCATATCGAACAACTCCTCTCTGTTGTATCCAATCTTCCACTGAAATAGCCAATATTTCAATTTAAGCCCGTGGACCCAATCACCGTCCACTAAAATTCTCAAATCGCTCCAAACTTCTCCTTAAGATGTGCAACTATCTTACCACATAACTCATATTTTACGCTGCCACTCTCCCACTTTGGTCAAACTCACTCCTTTAAGCAACTGCTCGGCTTCCGCTTCTTACACCTGGCCTTCTAGAAATTTAACCATTGCCTGGCACTTACCACATGTATTTCCTCATCGTATGCTGCCCAAATGTTGCCTCAAATAAATATCATTCTCTGTAGCACTTAAACCAGCAGACCGCCATAACCTCTAAACTCTCTGAAGATCATCTTCCTCGAGCCTCCTGCATTAGAAATGCTTATTCAATCATGAACCACCGCATACCACGATCTTTGACAGCCGCTTCTTCAATACTACTTCACATTACTCATACACAATGCAACCGAAGAAACCATAGCACCGACGAATACACATCCTATTCAATCAAATACGACGATGACACATTACAGATGAAGATTCCACATCACTTGAAAACACCCAGTCTCATTACTATATCACCCCGAACCTGATCATTTACAGTCCAATTGTCTTTCCTCCGCCGGAAATAAAATACTGAAATCTCGGAATCACGCCCCGAGTAGAACTTCTATCAGGTCATTAATTTCCCCGACACATGAGCAAGCATCCTATCATCATATCAATATCGTGCAACAACCAATCATAATCATCATAAAAACCTGAGCGTAGCCTCAAAGCACTCAGAAACACATCTACTGAGCTGAATCAACATAATATCCTCCCACAGAGCAACTACAATAGCCTCAACCAACTACACATGGAAAAACATCACGCACCATACCTGTAGTACCATTACAATTCCTTAAATTCTCAATTTATAGCAAGCACTTCACGACGCGTAAGATTGAGTAAGAAGAAACATAGGCATAAGCCTCAAAGGAATCAAATTGCACGATAAGGTATCAAGAAGTGAAGTACTCCTAACAGCCCTGTAGCCTCTTGAAGATAAGTTCAGACGTCTCCGTACCGATCGGCAAGACTCTACTAGACTTGCTCATAACTCGTGAGACCTAAGGGAACCTAGTGCTCTGATACCACGTTGTCACAGCCCAAAATCCATTGAGGTCGTGATGGTGCCGGACATCACAGTCAGGCAAGCCAACACTCATTCGTTAATTAAGTTCCTATTTTTATTATTTAGAAATCGTTACTTTTCATTTTGTTAGATGAAAATCGATAAAAAATTACTGAGTAAATAACAAGGTTTTAACACCTCAATTAACAAATACATCCCAAAATCATCCCAGAACCTGGTGTCACAAGTGCATGAGCAAAATTTCTAGTAAGTATACATGTGATACAATATTTATCCCGAATACAAAATGGACAAGGAAATAAAAGTACTATACAATACATCTGAGGGAGACTCTGCCGGCTGCGGGTTGTCTCGAGAGGAGCAACTCACCCAAGTCCCCATAATGGCCACACAACTGCATCAAGCGGGCCACAAGATATATATGTACTTGTGCAACAAAATGCACAACAAGTGTAGTATGAGTACGAAAACAATATGCACCCAGTAAGTATCCCGCCTAACCTCAAAAAGGTAGTGACGAGAGGTTGACTTTGACGTTTAATAGAGGTCAACTTAATATGACATCGAGTGTGATGTCAAACACGGGTATTACTATCAAATAACATATAACAACAGGGAAGGACAAATTCTTCCATAAATTATAAATCCCAGTTTCCGTCATCTCCGTTAACAACTCATATCTTAAGGCAATTAAACAGTTCAAATTACAAATGGTATCCAACAAATATCATGCGCAGCAAACGCCGAAGGTAGAACAACCTGAACCAACATAAATGTACACTGTGCACTGCCGAAGGGTCGAACGACGCGAACCACAGATGCATTTATTAACCTGTCGTGGCGTACGACCTGCTCCCGTGAGAGTAGTGGAAGAAATCAACCCGCTCGCGGAATATAAATTGTGATGCGGTCACACATAAGCATACACATTCAAACAGTCCACCCCGACTATATCGGGAGAACAATTATCCAAGAAAATTGAAATTTCTCTTTTTAATGGTCACAAAGATAGTGTTTAAATCTTTTCTAGAATATCATCTGTCAAGTTCGATAAGGTTAAAACATTTTAATTTCATTAGTAAAGTTACAAGTACGGCAAATAAAAATATGTTTTGCAGACTTTCGTCACCTCGTGCATGCGTAGCCCCACAAATAGTAGCACATATTTAATTATTTCACCTATGGGAACAATTCCCTCTTACAAGGTTAGAAAGGAGACTTACCTCGCCCCGCAACCAAATTCATGATCCCAATAAACCCTTGCTTCGCGAATTCTTGTCGGAAAGCCTCAATTCTAGTCATAAACAATTCTAAATACTCAATACAAATCGTAGGAATTAATTTCATATGAATTTACTAGTTTTCCAGATTAAAATCCGAAATTTAACTCAAAATTCGCCCATGGGCCTGTGTCTCGAAATCTGACGAAACTCGCAAATTCCTACAACCCATTTCGATACGAGTTCAACCATGCAAAAATTATCGAATTTCGACATCGGATTGGCTTTCAAATCTTAAATTTTTATTTTTTGAAAGATTTTCTAAAAATCAGATTTTTCTTCAATAAATTCATGGATTCATGATGGAAATGAGTATGGAATCATGAAATATAACCAATATAGGATGAGGAGCACTTATCCCAATGTTTTTCCGTGAAAATCGCCCAAGAACCGTGCTCAAAAAATCCAAAACGAAAATGAAGGAAATGAGCATTTTTGGTCCTTAAGTATCTGCCCCATCCGTCACTAAAAGTCCATTTTCGTCACTAAAAGTCGTCACTAGAAGTCCACTAGAAACAACTTTACCAGCCCCTATTCAATGATGAATGGTTTAACTTTCTGGAAACTAGAATCACAGGGTTAGAACTTTCTTGTTTTGCAAACTTTCAGATTCCTTATATATTTCGATGTATAAGCTTCCAAAGTAGGCTCCTCGCATCAGAAATTTTTTGAGAAATTGCAAAAACAGCTTTACCAGCCTTCATTCCATCGATCATAACATTTTGTACAAATACCCAAATGATCAATGGTTTATCTTTCGGGAAACTAGAATGCAAGGGCTACAACTTTCATGTTGTGCAATGTTTCCACGCATCAGAAATTCTTTGGTGAACAGCTTCTGCAACAGATTTTCAACAGCTTTCTTTGTCCGAAATCCATTCCGTTAACCTTCCAAAATCAACCCGAGGCCCTCGGGACCTTAACCAATTATACCAACATGTCCCAAAACATAATAGGAACTCGCTTGAGGCATCAAATAACATCAAACAACGTTGATTTCATGAATCACACCCCAATTCAAACTTAATGAACTCGAAACTTCTATATTCGATGGCGAAACCTATCAAATCACGTTCAATTGACCTCAAATTTTGCACACAAGTCACATTCGACATTACGGACCTACTCCAACTTCCGGAATTGGAATCCGACCCTGATATCAAAAAGTCTAACTCTCGGTCAAACTTTCAAAAATCTTCTATTTTATAACTTTCGTCAAATGACCCCGAAATGACCTACGGACCTCCAATTCCACTTCCGAACACGCTCCCAATACCAAAATCACCATACGAAGCTATTCCCAGGCTCGAAATCCCAAACAGACATCAATAACACTGAAACACACTTCAACCCTAATTTGTGAACTTCTCCCAAATTGCCAACTTCCTGAATATACGCCGAAACGCTCCCGGGTCATCCGTGACCCAATTCGGACTTACGCCCAAGTTCGAAATCATCATACGAACCTTCTAGAACCTTCAAATCCTGATTCCGAGGTTGTTTTCTCAAAAACCACACTTTAGTCAATTCTTCCAACTTAAAGCTCCCTAAATGAAAATTTTCTTTCTAAATCAACTATGAACTTCCCGAAATTCAATTTTGACAACGCATGCAAGTCATAATACCTGAAGTGAACCTACTCAGGGCCTCAAACCGCTGAACGACACGCTAGAGCTCAAAATGATCGGTTGGGTCATTCAGAGATAATCAATATAGGCTAAAGGGATCCATTCCACAAGAAAACTACTAAAGTATAGCTTAAAATCCGAAATCGGCTCAACCCGAGCCTCATGCCCATGTCTCGAAATCCGATAAAAGTCACAAAACCTGAAATGCCATTCACTCATGAGTCTAACCATACTAA
The DNA here is from genome assembly GCA_005239505.1 of Nicotiana paniculata. NCBI lineage: Eukaryota > Viridiplantae > Streptophyta > Magnoliopsida > Solanales > Solanaceae > Nicotiana > Nicotiana paniculata. The sequence continues at coordinate 14,547 of ML320732.1, forward strand.
ATTCATCAAGATACGACATCATTTGGTCACCCAAATCTCCAAAATCCACTCTCCAATTCTCAAGCCCTAAACCTCCATATTTCACTTCAAATCTCTTTAATTAGGTGGGGAAATTAGAGGGGAAACAAGATTTATGATCCAAACCGAGTTCAAGAAGCTTAACTCAATAATCCCCTCGAAAATCTTCTTTAAGATCGCCTAAGTCCGAGTCCCAAAAGTTGAAATAAGACCAAAATCGCGAACCCTTGCTTTTTAAACTTTTGCCCGAACTTTTCGCACCTGCGGAGTCGCTCTTGTGACAAAAGATCCACACCTGCGAAATTCACTTAAGTCCACCGGGCTTGCACATGCGCTCCAGTTCTTGCACCTATGCCAGTCGCTTCTGCTTCCCATCTTCTGCTTTTTCGAAAATGTCCAAGATCCACTCTTCCGCATATGCGGCTCAACCTCGCATCTGCGCTTCCTTCGCAGCCTAGACTTGTCCGCATCTGCACCCATCCTGCCGCACCTACGGCTAGCCCCTCGCAAGTGCAATCACACCAGAAACAACCAACTTCAGCAGCTTCACCAAGTTGAAACCAAGTCCAATAACTACACGAATTCATCCTGATGCCTCCGGGACCTCAACCAAATATGACAACAAGTCATATAACCCAATACGAACTTAGTCGAACCTTCGAATCACTCGAAACAACATCAAAACACCGATTACACTTGGATTCAAGCCTAAAGAACTTCTAAACTTCCGAATTTCACAAACGGCGACGAAACCTACCAAATCACATCCGATTGACCACAAATCTTGCACACAAGTCATAAATGACACCACGAGCCTACTCTAATTTATGGAAATCAAATCTGGCCCCGATATCAAAATTTCCACTGTCGGCCAAAATTACCAAAATTCCAACTTTCGCCAATTCAAGTCAGTTCTACTACGGACCTCCAAATCACATTTCGGACGCACTCCTAAGTCCAAAATCACCTAATGGAGATAACAGAGCCATCAAAATTCAAATCCGAGGCCGTTTACACATATGTCAACATCCAGTCTACTTTTCTAACCTAAACTTTCAATTAAGAGACTAAGTGTCTCAATTCACCCCAAAATCACACCGCACCTGAACCAACCAACCCGGTAAAACATATAACAGTTGTAGAGCACAAAAGAAGCAGAAAATAGGGGAAATAGGGCTATGACTCTCGAAACGGCCGAACGGGTAGTTACATCCTCCCCCTTTTAAAGAAACATTCGTCCTCGAACGTGTCTAGAAACATACTTGGAGTATCAAATAGGTGTGGATATATGCTCCGCATCTCCCGCTCGGTCTCCCAAGTGGCCTCCTCCACGGGCTATTCTCTCCACTTCACCTTCACTGAAGCTATGTCCTTTGACCTCAACTTGCGAACCTGCCACTCCAAAATGGCCACCGACTCGATATCATAAGTCAAATCACCATCCAAATGAACTGTGATGATATTCAAAACATGAGACGGATCGCCGACGTACTTCCAGTATATAGAAACATGAAATACTAGATGCACACTCGACAAGCTAGGTGGAAAGCCAAGCTTGTAAGCCACCTCATTGATCCTCCGAAGTACCTCAAAAGGACCAATAAACCGAGGGCTCAATTTTCCCCTCCTCCCCAAACCTCATAACACCTTTCATGGGTGATACCTTCAACATAACCTTCTCCCCGACCATGTAAGACACATCACAGACCTTCCTGTCAGCATAACTCTTTTCTGTAGACTGCACTGTGCGAAGCCACTCCTGAATCAAACTCACCTTATCTAAAGCATCTTAAACCAATTCTGTATCAAAGATCCTAGCCTCACCCAGCTCAAACTATACCACCGGAGATCTACACCGTCTCCCATACAAAGCCTTGTACAGAGCCATCTGAATGCTCGACTGATACCTATTGTTGTATGAAAACTCCACGAGCGACAGAAACTTGTCCCATCAACCCCCAAAATCAATGACACAGTCACGTAGCATGTCCTCCAATATCTACATAGTGCACTCAGACTGTCTGTCCGTCTGAGGGTGAAATGTTGTGCTTAACTCAACCTGAGTACCTAACTCTTGCTGCACGGCTCTCCAAAACTGCTATGTGAACTGTGTGCCTCTGTCTGAAATGATGGAAGTTGGGACACCATGAAGGCAAAAAATCTCTCAAATGTAAATCTCAGCCAATCACTCTGAAGAATAATTAGTACCAACTGGAATGAAGTGCGCGAACTTGGTCAGCCAATCCACAATCACCCAAATATCATTGAACTTCCTCAATGTCCGTGGGAGCCCAATTACGAAATCCATGGTGATCCGCTCCTACTTCCACTCTGAGATCTCTAACCTCTGGCACAATCCACCCGGTCTCTGATGCTCATACTTTACCTGCTGACATTTCGGACACCGAGCTACAAACCCAACTATATTTTTCTTCATCCTCCTCCACAAATGATGTTGTCGCAAATCCTGGTACATCTTCACCGCACCTGGATGGATGGAATACCGCGAGCTGTGGGCCTCCTCAAGAAGCAACTCTTGCAACCCATCTACATTGGGCACACATATCTGGTCCTACATCCTCAACACCTCGTCATCACCAATAGTCACATCCCTGGCATCACCTCGTTGAACCCTATCCTGGAGGACAAGCAGATAAGGGTCATCATACTGACGCTCCCTGATACGATCATAAAGAGAAGACCTAGAGAACACACAAGCCAATACCCGACTCTGCTCAGAAATATCCAATCAGACAAACTAGCTAGCTAAGGCCTAAACATCCAACACCAATGGCCTCTCTACTACTGGAAGATATGCTAAGATCCCCAAACTCTCCGCCTGGTGACTCAAGGCATCGGCCACCACATTGGCCTTCCCGGGGTGGTACAGAATGAGGATATCGTAGTCTTTAAGAAGCTCCAACAACTTCTACTGATGCAAGTTAAGATCCTTCTTCTTGAACAGATGCTGCAAACTCCGGTGATCAATTGAAATCTCATAATAAACACCATACAAATAGTGCCGACAAATCTTCAAGGTGTGAAAAATAGCTGCTAACTCAAGATCATGGACATGATAGTTCTTCGCATGGGTCTTCAATTGGTGCGAAGCACAATCAATAACTCTACCCTTCTGCATCAGAACACAACCAATACCGATCCGCGAGGCATTATAATACACTGTGTAAGAACTAGAAGTTGATGGCAGAACTAGAACTTAAGTTTTGGTCAAAGCAGTCTTGAGCTTCTGAAAGCTCTCCTCGCACTCATTCAGCAACCTGAATGGAGCATCTTTTTGGATCAATTTAGTCAAGGGCGATGCAATAGATGAGAAACCCTCACCAAAACAACAATAATAGCTCGCCAAACCAAGAAAGCTTCGAATATCTGTGAAAGAGGACGGTCTGGGCCAACTCTGCATCGCCTCTATGTTTTTTGAATCCGCCTGAATACCCTCACTGGGCCCCACGTGCCCCAAGAACGCCACTGAACTGAGCCAAAACTCACACTTGGAGAACATTGCATAAAGCTTATCCTCCCTCAATTGCTGTAACACAATCCTCAGATGATGGGGATGCTCCTCCTGGCTACAAGTGTAAACCATGATGTCATCAATGAATACAATAACGAACGAGTCAAGACAAGGTTGAAACACACTATTCATAAGATGCATGAACATTGCTGGGGCGTTGGTCAGCCCAAAAGACATCACAAGGAACTCATAATGGCCATTTCGGGTCCTGAAAGTCATCTTAAGAATATCCGAGTCCCGAGTCTTCGGCTGGTGATACCCTGACCTCAAATCAATCTTGGAGAACATCCTCGCTCCATGAAGCTGGTCAAGTAGATCATCAATACGTGGCAAAGGATACTTGTTCTTGACTGTGACCTTGTTGAACTGCCTGAATTAATGCATATTCTCATAGTATCATCCTTCTTCTTTACAAATAGAATCGCTGCACCCTAAGGTTACATGCTAGACCGAATAAACCCTTTAAAAAGGGTTCCTGATGTTGTTCCTTTAACTCCTTCAACACCACCGGTGCCATATGATACGGTAGAATGGAAATGGGCTGAGTTCCCGGCACCAAATCATTACTGAATTCAATATCCCTCTCAGGTGGAATGCCCGACAGGTCTGCAGGAAACACATCCAGAAAATCACACACCACAAGAACAGAATCAATAGCAGGGGCCTCTGCACTAACATCCCTCACAAAACCCAAATAGGATAGACAACCCCGACATCGCCAACGTCAGGGTTTATAGAGCCGCTCCACTCAACCCTCAGCAAACCCGACATCGCCAACGCCAGGGTCTTAGCCTGATAATCTAGAAAATCATGACATAGAGACAGCTAATCCATACCCAATATCACATCAAAATTGACCATACTAAGAAGAAAAAGATTTAATATGGTCTCCAGACTCCCAATAGTCACCACACATGATTGATATACACGATCCACAATAATAGTATCGCCCACCGGAGCATATACATGGAAAAATGAAACTAGAGACTTGAGGGGCATATCTAGAAAATGAGAAAAATAAGAAGACACATATGAATAAGTGGAACCAGGGTCAAATAATATAGAGGTATCTCTGCGGCAAACCGAGACACTACCTGTAATCACAACTTCTGAAGCTGCTCCACTCAACCCTAGAAAACGCCAATGTCAGGGTCTTAGCGTGATAATCTAGAACATCATGACATGGAGACAACCAATACATACCCAATATCACATCAATATCGACCATACTAAAAAGCAAAATATCTACTCTAGTCTCTAGGCTCTCAATAATCACCACACATGACTGATATACACGGTCCACAGTAATAGTATTTCCCACCAGAGTAGATACATGGAAAAATGAAACTAGAGACTTAGGGGGCATATCCAGAAAATAAGCGAAATACGAAGATACATATGAATAAGTCGAATCAGGGTCAAATAATACAGAGGCATCTCTACAGCAAACTGAGACACTACCTGTAATCACAGCATCTAAAGCAATGGAATCTAGTCTGGCACGAAGAGCATAAAAACAGGCATGGCTGCCTCCTGATCGGCCTCCCCCTCTCGAGCAACCCCCAGCTGACTGAGCCCTACCTCGAGCTGACTAGATGGGTGGTGGAGCTGCTGGTGCTAGTGCCATCGGCTGATTACTCTGTTATGGAGCCCAACTCAACAACCTAGGGAAATCTCTCTTAATGTGAACAAAATCTCCGCACTCGAAACAACCCTTCCTCTGATGGAACTGCTGCTCCTGATGTCCAAAGGAAATACCCGTGGAAATCTGAGCTGACGAGGCATGGTGAGAACTCTATGCTGGTAGTACCCTAAATGGCGACTGTCCTTGCTGATAACTGTGTGACCCGTGGCCAGATGATGCATCATGGTGAACTGGGCGAGCTATCTGAGCGTGTCTGAATGGATGACCCCTACCGTGCTGGACCTGACCCCCAGAAAGAACACCGCCAAATCCACCCTATCCACGAGGCTTCTTGGCCTCCCTCTCAACCCGCCCCTGACTACAAATCATCTCAATCTGACAAGCAATGTTGAAAACATCACCAAAAGTAGCAGCAGACTCTCTCTCTCTGGTCATAAGCAATCGCAGCTGAAAGGTGAGACCATCTATGAACCTCCTGACCCTCTCTTTGTCCATGGGAATCAACCAAATAGCTTTTTGGGCATACTCTGAGAACATCATCTCATACTGCATCACAGACATATTACCCTGACAAAGTTGCTCAAACTATCTGCACAACTCCTCTCTCTGGGACTGAGGCACGAACTTCTCCAGAAAGAGAACGAAGAAATTTTTCCAGGTAAGGGGTGCTGCATCGACCGGCCTACGCCTCTCATAAGCCTCTGACCAAATGAATGCATCCCTAGAGAACTCAGAAGTAGTGAACGAGACCTCACTGGTCTCCAGAATACCTATTGTACGGAGTATCCTCTAACACCTGCCTAAGAAGCCATGTGCATCCTCTCCCTCTGCACCATTGAAAGATGAAGGCTGGAGCCTCCCAAACCTCTCCAATCTACGCTGCTCATCCTTAGGCATAGAAGGAACAATATTTTCCTGAGCAGCGCCAACAGGCTGGGCTAGTGGTGCCCCGGTGTTTGGAATCCCTGTATCACCTGCTCTGGTGTGTGGGCGGAGGGAGTCTGAGTGCCTCCCCCGACTTGAGAAGTGGCTGCTTCCGTCGAAACAGAGACCGCCTGAGCAAGGCCGGTGCACACGGTCAGCTTGAACGCCAAGAATCACGATGGGCATGAGTGGTGCCTTAGCTTGCCCAGTTGGTGCATCCACAACTGGGGCATGATCCTGATCTGGGAGAACTGGTGGATCTGCAGGTACTTCCCCAGCTGCCGTGTGGGCTGCACCTCTTCCCCTACCGCGACCTCGGCCTCTCGCAGCCTTGGCTGGTGGTATTGGTGGCTATCCATTCTGCCAAGTAGTACAAGTCCTCACCATCTGTGAGAGAATGAAACAACAGATGTTTAGTTACCAGAATCAACAGATTCGCACGACAAGAGTTCAAGAATGTGAAGTTTTCCTAAAGCTTCTGCAGCCTCTCAAAGATAAGTACAAACGACTCCGTACAGATCCGCAAGACTCTACTGAACATGCTCATGAATCGTGACAACTATGTAACCTAGGCTCTGATACCAATTTGTCAAGACCCAAAAACTCTAACTGTCATGATGGCACCTATCGGTGGTACTAGGCAAGCCGATTTTCAAAAATACTTCAACATTTTATAAAAGATAAATCAAAAGCCTTTTACATAACGGGATTTTCATATAAACAAAAGTGTGACTCAAAATATAATGCGGAAAGATAGCCCTAAACATCAGGGTGTCACCAAGTCATGAGCATCTATATAGCCAGTATAAAAATGGTGTCTAAGTATCAATACATAAAAGAAATAAAATATAGAAGGAGAGACAAGGTTTGCAGTGTCGGCATCTACCCCGTAGTCACCGATACTCGATCTTGCATGAACTCAACGACCTCTGTGATCGTGCACCCCTGGATCTGCACATGAAGTGAAGGGTGTAGCATGAGTACAACCAACTCAGCAAGTAATAGAAATAAATAAGGAACTGAGAAGCAGTGACGAGCTATACAATACTGTTCATTTCAGTAATTTTCAACAATGAAAGTAGACATGAGTCAGTTCCGGCAATATGTGTCAAATTAGTTGCATATTTACTAAGTTCAAGTAAAAGCAGTCATAATATTTTCCGGAAGTTCAGAACATTAGCATGAATCAGCTAAATGTAGCAACAAAGAAGACAGATGCAACCTTTCAGGGTACAGTCACTCAAGCTCTCAATAGCTCCACACTCAGCTTTCATACCTCAATACACACACCCAATAGTTACATGCGCTCACTGGGGGTGTACATATTCTGGAGGGGCTCCTACAGCCCAAGCGCTATAATCTGCACGGACAACTCACATGCTGAACGGACAACTCAAGTGCTATAGTACCATATCAAGTTCCGCACGAACAACTCACGTGCTACAGTATCATATCAGAATCTTCACGGACAACTCATGTGCTACGGTATCTATACCTCACAAACAGGCCCTCGGCTTGACTCGATCATGAACCTATCTAGTCTCAGGACCCTCAGTAATGAAAGGGAATCAACCCGAATCAGAATGCCATAATGTATCAACAGGGAATATCAGAGACTGAGGTATAATATATAGGAAATGCTAAGGCTGAGTACAATAACAACAACCATGAAGGTTCAACATGTATCAAGACCCCTACGGGTCTCTACATCACCAATACATAGCCTAAGCATGATTTCTAACATGAAAGTCAGTCAAATTTCTAGAAGACAAGGAAAACATGTAAGCAACAATAGGCTATTCAAGTTTACAGTCTCATAGGAAAGACCAAGTCACAATCCCTCACGGTGCATTCTCACACGCCCGTCACCTAGCATGTGTGTCACCTCCAAATAGTCACATCATACCAAATTCTTGAGTTTTATACCCTAAACTGCACAAAAATCCTACTTCGAAGTTCCCTTGACCCTGAATCAGTCTCCAAATGTCCCGAATCTAGCCACAAACAGTACGAGATAATCAATATAGGCTAAATGGATCAATTCCACAAGAAAACTACTAAATTATCGCTTCTGTCGCCCATCTTCTGCTTCTGCGAAAATATCCAAGATCCACTCTTCCGCATCTACGGCTCAGCCTCATATCTGTGGGCTCGCAGATGCGCTCAATCTCTCGCACCTGCGCTTCCTTCCCAGCCTAGCCTTGCCCGCATCTGTGCCCAACCTGCCGCACCTGCGGCATCGCACCTGCTACTAGCCCCCTCGCAGGTGCGATCACACCAGAAACAACAAACTTCAGCAGCTTCACCAAGTTGAAACCACATTCGATAACCACCCGAATTCACCCCGAGGACTATGGGACCTCAACCAAATGTGTCAACAAGTCATATAACCCAACACAAACTTAGCCAAACCTTCGAATCACTCAAAACAACATCAAAACACCGACTACACTCAGATTCAACCCTAAAGAACTTCTAAACTTCCAAATTCCACAAACAATGCCGAAACCTACAAAACCACATCCGCTTGACCTCAAATTTTGCACATAATTCATAAATGACACCACAAACCTACTCTAATTCGCGGAAATCAAATACGGCCCCGATATCAACTTTTTCAACCTAAAATTTCATGTAAGAGACTAAGTGTCTCTATTCACTCCGAAATCACACCGGACCTGAACTAACCAACCTGGTAAAACATATAACAGATATAGAGCACAAATGAAGCAAAAATGGGGGAAACGGGGCTATAAATCTCAAAATGACTGGCCGATTCGTTATAATTAATTTATTGCCCCGTTTCCCCCATTTTTTGCTTCATTTGTGCTCTACATCTGTTATATGTTTTACCGGGTTGGTTAGTTTAGGTCCGGTGTGATTTCGGAGTGAATTGAGACACTTAGTCTACGGAGACTAAGTGTTCTCTACGGAGCTTGAACTTTAAGAATTTTTCTCCATATCAGTATTAAAGATTCAATGTATTCCTAGTTTTATAAATATGTCAAACAAATGAATTCAACATTATTATAAAATTGGAATGAGTTTTGATTAACAATTAAAACCAAAATTGTATAACAAACAAATAAAAACCCATACCAGCAAACAACTACTAATTACTATTCTAAAGGTCGTAGGTCACAAATTTGACGACCTTTCGATCTTCATTGGCAAGGAAAAGAACCTCTAATTGAATAAATGAGAGGCACCAAAAATTAGGTAAAAAGACAACAAAAATTTTCGGGACCTCATTGACCAATACAAGATCTTCTTCTGCAACAAAAGTGTCAAGACCCGAAATCCACTAAAGGTCATGATGGCGCCTAACACCGCTGTCAGAGAAGCCACAGTGAATGATTAACTTAATTACTCATTTTAGTATTTTTAAAATCATAATTTTCATCAATTACATTGTAAGAAATAAAATTTACTGGGTAAATTGTAATGTTTTTCACAACTAGAATATAAAACAACCCATGAGCACCCCCAAAACCCGTTGTCACAGGTACATGAGCACCAACTAGGAAATATAATAAGATATAACATCTGTCTGGAATATAAAATTGGACAGGAGAACATAATTAACTCTAATGGAGACTCTGCAGGCTGCAGAGAGTGACATAAAATGCAGCTCACGGTAAGTCCCGGCAATATCCGCGCCTCTGCGCCCAGTAGACCACCAGACGTGTATGTACCTGCACAAAAATGTGCAGCAAGTGTAGCATGAGTATATAAATAACCGCGTACCCAGTAATTATCTAGCCTATCCCTAGAGAAATAGTGACGAGGGGTCGACATAGGAACTTACTTGAGGTACAATAAGACATATACAATAAGATGTAAACAGATATGTGCAGAGTAAATAAACGAAATGACCAAGTATAAGTACGTGGTACAATTCCCCTGTCTACAATAAACTCAAGCTCTCAATTAGCAATTTCCTTCCCAACTGGAGTATATATATGCAATGGATCTCACAAAATAGGTCGTCATAGTTATAATAAGGAAAACTCATTGATACACTCACTTCTTGCAAAATATTACGCACGATTCCATGAGAGTATTTTATAGAATTGCCGAGGCGTACAACCCGATCCCATCATAATCTATGTACTGCCAAGAGTCGAACGACACGAACCATAGATACATCTATTATACTGCCGAGGCGAGCGGCCCACTCCCATGAGAGTGTAGTATATAATCCTACCGAGGCGAACGGCCCGATCCCATCATAACATGTGCACTACCGAGAGTCAAACGACATGAACCATAGATGTAGATATCCTGAGGACATGAACGGCTCGATCCTATTAGAATAAGAAACTTTGACGAGTCCTTGACCCCACTCACGGAGGGACATGTGAGTTATAACGAGCATTGAGGAAACCTTTCAATGAGAACACATAACAGAGTAGAAATTTGTAAGAGGAGTACAATTATTCCGCGGCTAATCATGAAAATCGCCAAACCTCTACAATAGCAAGTCTATCACTCTACGCCCGTCTGGTCTCAAGTAGTAATGTGAAGTAAAAGAATTTAATAAGTAAGAGATAACTCAAATCGTACAATTATAGCATGGCGTGAACATGAGACTACGCGGACAATAACATGAATGTAGCTACGTACGGACTCTCATCACCTCGTGCGTACGTAGCCCTTGCAACAAGTAGCACATATCAATTACAATACCTAGGGGAAGTTTCCCCCTCATAGGGTTAGACAAGAGACTTGCCTCGATTTGCAACCAAATTCAAGATTCTAATAAACCTTTGCCTCGTGAATTGTTGTCCGAAAGCTTCAAATCTATTCACAACAATTCAATATAATCAACACGAATCATAGGAATTAATTCCAAATGAAATTACTAATCTTCCGAATAAAAATCTGAAACTCATCTAAAAATTCAGCAGTGGGACCCAGGTCTCAAATCGGAAACACACAAAATCCGAACACCCATTTTGAGACGAGTCCAACCATAGAAAAATTATCAAATTCCAACATCGGATTGCTTTTCAAATCTTTATTTTACAGTTTTAGAAGATTTTATAAAAATCTGATTTTTCTTCAATTAATTCACGGATTCATAATGTAATTAAGTATGGAATCATAAAATATAATCGCTACAGGATAAGGAACACTTACCCCCAATATTTTCCCTTGAAAATCTCTCAAAAATTTCCCTTTCCCGAGGTCCAAATTGTTAAAAATGGAAAATGGGACTTCGTCCCATTTTTAGAACATAAATATGTTGCACAGTCATTTACCTTATGCGATCGTGGCCATAGTCATGCGATCACAAAGCATAAAATTTTTCCTGCATTTTTTTACTCTATACGGTCGCGGCCATTCTCCCCCGATCGCGAAGAACAAATTTTTCCAACAACCTTCCGATCAGACTCTAGTATAAATATCATAACTTTTTATAAAAAACTTCAAATGAAAAAAGGTTTAAATTTATATAAATTATACACCATGATTGACGACTTTTATGTTTTGGTCATCTCCCAATTCCTTATATATGTCGAGATATAAGCTACCAAAGTGAGCATGTGCAACAAAAATTTCTTCTTCGCGATTTCCAAACATTTTCGCGGACAGCTTGTAGTGTACCGACCATAATTTTTTTTTTTAACAAACTCCAAAGGACAAATGGTTAAATTTTCTGAAAACTAGACACAAAGAGCTACGACTTTTATGTTTAGACCATCTTCAAATTCCTTATAGATTGCGAGATATAAGCTCCCAAAGTTGCATCAGTGAACTAGAAAGTTTCCTCTACGTGATCGCGAAAGGTCTTCCGCGATCGCAAATCACTGGCCAATTTCTCCCATTTTACTCACCGTGATCACGGCCTATTCCCCGCGATCGCATAGCACACTGCTGTAGCCAAAAACCAGCAGCTAGAAATTGTCCAAAACCATCCTAAAACTCACACGAGCCCCTGGGAACCCCGTATGAACATACCAACAAGTCTCAAAACATATCATGGATCTAGTCGAGGCCTCAAATCACATCAAACAACGCTAAAAACACGCATCAGACCCCAATTCAAGCCTAATGAAAATGATAAATTCAAACTTCTACATTCGATGCCAAAATCTATCAAATAAATTCTGATTGACTCAAATTTTGCACACAAGTCATAATTGACATTAAAGACATACTGCCACTTCCGAAATCGGAATCCGACCTCGATATCAAAAAGTCCACTCTTTATCAAATTTCTAAACACCTCCGACTTCCAACTTTCGCCAAATGACACCAAAATAACCTACAGACCTCCAAACCACATCTGTACGCGCTCCTAAAATCAGAATCACCATACGGAGCTATTCCCAGGCTCGAAATTCCAAACGGACATCGATAACATTAAAATAAACTTCAACCGAAATTTATAAAATTCTTCCAAAATGCCACCCTGGTCATCCAAAACCCCATCCGGACAAATTCCCAAGTCCACAATCATCATACGAGTCTATTAGAATCGTCAAATCCCGATTACGAGGTCGTTTACTCAAAGTCCAAGCTTAGTCAATTCTTTTAACTTAAAGCTTCCGAAATGAGAATTATCTTTCCAAATAAACTCCGAAATTCCCGAAATTTAGCTCGACCACACGTGCAAGTCATAATACTTGATGTGAAGCTACTCCAAACCTTAAATCGTCAAATGACACGCTAAAACTCAGAATGACCGGTTGGGTCGTTACATTCTCTCCCACTTAAACATACGTTCGTCCATGAACGTGCTAAGAACTACTCAGGAGCTGTCCACTATCACTGTTCAACATCAATTGCACCTACCTGTGTCACCACAACCCAGTTGGGAACATTAGCTCGAGCTAGATTGAACATCCTTCCCGCTACCTTTGGTAGCAAGCTTCAGAACCAAATTCCAACATCCGAAATTCTTCATGATACCGGATTCTCACACACGAACATCGTATCAATCACCAGACATTGAACCCAGCGTGACCATGCTCCTCTACTGAAATCACACCATGCACTCCATGACTCATTTGCTCAAGGAATTCTCCCCCAAGAAAAACATCTGAAATTTCCAGTGAACCAAAGCCCGTAGTATGCCTCATAACATATATAAGCCCTGTTTCAATTCTCGCAATACTGCCCCGACAGAAGAGATCTGTAGAAACTCATAATCATCTACCGAATCAACAAATCATGGAGCCTCTCCTTCTCTTAAGGACCATTAACTTATTCTGAACTGAATAATGATATTTTCTCTTTAATATACCATATATAAATCTGATTGCACTGATTTCAAGTCCAAAAATCTCGTCTCACCCGGTACAAGCTGCTCGACAATAAGCCACCTCAAACATTGACCAAAATCTCATATGATGCCACAATGCGCCAACAAGCTACAACCTCGAATGTGATACATGAGGAAAATGAATTCTGGAAAGAACTACTCAACCATGTAATTAATTAAACAACCGAAAAGGTGTTATGAATCTTCCTCAGAAAATGAGAAAAAAAACACACAAGAATAGATATTGGGGAACTGTACTCAACATCACACTGTTGCATTGGTAAACCCGATCCACACATGATACCATTACGGTGTGCCACCCGATCCAAAAAACATACCCGTGGCGGCGCGTCACCGGTCCACACATAATAATATATAAGAAAATACCTACCGAGCCAGAATGCACATACCTACAAAATACCCAAATGTCGACCACAAGCATACCAAGTGTATAATACCATCCCTGGGGGGACGGATAGTTCCATACGCTACAAAACTCAAGCACGACTAAGGTGAAATAAATGACCTGCATCTCGAGATCCATCCTACTCATATAACACTGCAAGCTACATGGGACCACAACATATGTGCGAATAATCAAGTCATCTCACAACCCACAAGGCACAATCGAGTATTACATGGAATAGCTGAAGACGAGAATAACATCAAACACTCAAAGACTCTTCCATGAGCTACGCTATGTTGAACGAACACAACTGACCTGATATAGAGCACACACTCACATTCTGACCCATCCATGAACCTCAAGCTGATTCTTATCATACTGCACTAGGATAATACCTTCCGAGGATCCACAATAACCCTATTCATGACACATAAGAGCATCCGTCCAATCCCGAACAAACATCCACATTTCACAACCAAATGAATAGAGCGCCTTCCATGCCTAAACTCTCTCACATTAGCAGTAGTACCGTAATCTTCATACTTGGTTTAAATCCTTAATCAATCAATTGAATACATGTCACACTTACACAATCTTCCCGTGGGATACGCCCCCACAACCTTATGCATCAGGTAGCAAAGTTTGCACGTCCATACCACCGGCCATATAATGCTGTAAAGCGAATCGAGAAACTGTAAATCAGTACACAAAGCCTCTTAACGAGACACTAATATCAGGTGACGCTAAAGACAATTCCAGCTTACTCTAAACATATGAATTCTTTCCCAATCATCTGAGCTTGTGGCATTCTTGTCAACACCGAACCACAACCTTGATCCTCAACTTCCAATTACCATGACACCCATTGCACCTAACATGCCAGTACGCGAGAGTACAAGAATTCCATCATAACTCCTGAACCACTAATAGAATAAAAACTCAATTATATAGAAACCTTTCACTTTAACTTATTTCAGGAGAATCATTGCAACATGCGGTTGAATTCCCATAATCGCGGAAAATACAATCCACAAGTAGTGGTCTAAACCACCATAACTCTTCCAGAATCCATCGACACATAACATGCCACTTATAATCAAATACCTCCAAATAAATCAAATTACGCGGCTATCAAGCCTCGCACATACCGCCACAAATCACCTGCATAACTTAACACACTGAAGGAACTGATCATTTCCACCACCATGCCGATTTAACCATTGTTAACCGAACAAAATTCTTCTAACTTACTCTGGACTTGGCTTACATATAATGATAGCTCCATTCAAATATAACAAACTCAATCCGCACTCATTCTGAGTGACCCAATTTAGGAGACTCCTTTGTCTAAAACCCACGAACCATCTTGTAGCCTCCTTGTGCGCACATTCGCATCTTCCGCTGGTACACCCATTCTGATAATCCCTATGTGAATCCAAAGTCATTTTCTCCCATTCCTCCAATGCTACACCGCAGACCGACGATAACATAGAACACTCTAGGTCGCTTTCATAATCCATTGCAAAGCTCGATACTTAAATATACCACGGGCTCGAAACCCTTAGGCACCACACTTTAATGTTGAACCCACTAGCGTTGTTGAGAGTCACATTCTCTGACTTTGTACCGAATATAATCAACTCCAAGGCTCTGCTAGCACATGAACACCCTCCCAAAGAAGCAACTAGTTGGGGCCCTTCCTTGTATATCACATCCTCTTGAAGCATAAACTCTATGTCTTCCCAAAACCTGAACATGAGCCGATAAGACAAAATATAGCACACATTCCTCAAATCCTTTGCTCGATTACCACTGATGTTTTCTTTCCTTAGTCTTAATAACCCACCAATGCACCGATAGCTAAAACCCGTGCATGTAGATAACCATGCAATCCAATCGTAGAAGTTGGGGCTCCCCTACTTAGCTTGAAGCTACGATTCATAACCCTGGAACCCAACAAGATTCCTCCTTCCCCGTTGACATCAACAAAAAGTCCAACTATACATTCCAAACTAGAAGTCATGTTGCATCAAAATAAAACCTGTGGACCTAGTCACTGTCCACCATGAATTCCCAAATGGCTCCAAACTTTCCTCAAGGCATATGGCCATCCTACCACATAGCCCATATGCTACTCTACAACTTTCCCACTTTGGTTAAACCCTCTCCTTTAAGCAACTCCTCGACTTCCGCTTTTCATACTTGACCTTCTAACAATTCAACCACCGCAAAACACCTCCCATATGTCCTTTCTCATCCTTCGCTGCCCATTTGTTGCCTCAAATCCAAGTCCATCTCTGTAACCCTTGAGCTAATAAATTTCCACCAACTCTAAGCCTCCAAGAAGATCATCTTTCTCGAGCCATCAACATTAGAAATACCCCTTTGATTCTGAAATTGCTACACTCCGCTATCTCTGACTACCGTTTCTCAGGCACTATTTCACAATACCCTGCCCTGAAGGCAAATTGATGAAGACCATAACATTGGCGAACCTTAACGCGTTCAACAAGGACGATGATACCATATCACAATTGAGTATTCCACCATACTTAAAAATACCGAGTCTCGTCACTCCATTAACTCAAACCTGAACATGCATAGTCTAATTGCCTTTCCTCCGTTGGGAATTAAATGTTGAACCTGTGAATCATGTACTAAGAAAAACCTCCTTTCAAGTCATTCACTGCCTCGACACATAGACAAGCACCCTACCACTACATAAAAACTGTGCGATAACAACGTCTGAACATCATAGCAACCTGCACGTAGCCTTGAAACCATAAAAAATACAATTACTGAGCTGAAATGACAGAGCCTCCTTCCACAAGAAGATGATATAACCTGCTCGAATGCGTAGGGAGGAACACCCTGCTTCACGTCTGTAGTACCACTGCAACTCCTTGATTCCCAATTGGCACAAGAACTGAACATCATATAAGAATGAGTAGGAAGGATTAAAGGCATAAACGTCAAAGGAATCAAATCGCACAATGAGGAATCAAGAAGGGAAGTGCTCCTAACAGCCCTGTAGTCTCTCGAAGATAAGTACATACGTCTCTGTACTGATCCGGGAGAATCTACTAAACTTGCTATTGACTCGTGAGACCTAAGTCAACCTAATGCTATGATTACAAGCTGTCATGACCCGAAATCCACTAAAAGTCGTGATGGTGCCTAACACCGTTGTTAGGAAAGACAACAGTGAATGATTAACTTAATTACTCATTTTAGTATTTTTGAAATCATAACTTTCATCAATTACATAGTAAGAACTAAAATTTATAGGGTAAATGGTAATGTTTTTGCAACTACAATATAAAACAACCCATGAGCACCCCCAAAACCCAGTGTAACAAGTACATGGGCACTATCTAAGAAATATAATAAGATACAACATCAGTCTGGAATACAAAATCAGACAGGAGAACATAAATAACTCTAATGGAGACTCTACAGGCTGCAGATCGTAGCATGAAATGCAGGTCACGGTAAGTCCCTGCAACATCCACGCTTCTACACCTGGTAGACCACCAGGCGTATATATACCTGCATAAAAATATGCAGCAAGTGTAGCATGAGTACGTAAATCAACGCGTACCCAGTAAGTATCTAGCCTAACTCCAGAGAAGTAGTGACGAGGGGTCGACATCAACAATTACTAGAGGTCCAATAAAACAGATACAATAAGATGTAAATAGATATAAGGCATAGTAAATAAATGAAATGAGCAAGTATAAGTGTGTGGTACAATTCCCTTCTATACAATAAACTCAAGCTCTCAATTAGCAATTTTCTCCCCAACCAGAGCATATATATAAGTGCGTGGTACAATTGCCTTCTATTGATCGCACTAGATTGGTCGTCATAATTCAAATCAGGAAGACACATAGATACACTATCTTCTTGTCAAATATTACGCACGATTCCGTGAGAGTATTTTATAGAAATGCGGAGGCGTACGACCCTATCCCATCACAATATGTGCACTGCCAAGGGTCGAATGACACGAACCATAGATACATATATTATAATGCCCAGGCGAAAGGCCCGCTCCCATGAGAGTGTGTTACATAATATTGTCGAGGCAAACGGCCCGATCCCATCAAAATATGTTCATTGTCGAGGGTCGAACGACACGAACCATAGATGTACCTATCCTGCCGAGGCGAACGACCCTATCCCATTAGAGTAAGAAACTTTGACGCGTCCTTGACTCCAGTCATGGAAGGACATGTGAGTTATAACAAAATTTTAAGGAAACCTTTCGATGAGAATGCATAACGCGGGAGAAATTCGTAAGAGTCGTACAATTATTCCGTAGCTAATCATGAAACTCGTCAAATCTCTACAATAGCAAGTCTATCACTCTACCCCTATCTGGTATCAAGTAGTAATGCGAAGTAAAAAAATTTAATAAGCAATAGATAACTCAAATACTACAGTTATAGCATGGCGTGAACCTGAGTCTACCTGAACAATAATAGGAATGTAGCTACGTATGAACTCTCGTCATCTGATGCCTACGTAGCCCCCGCAACAATTAACACATATCAATTACAACACCTAGGGGGTAGTTTATCCCTCACAGAGTTATACAAGAGACTTACCTCGCTTCGCAAAAAAATTTAAGATTCCAATAAACCTTTGCGTTGCAAATTGGTGTCTGAAATATTTAATTCTATTCACAAACAATTCAATATATTCAACAGGAATCATAGGAATTAATTCCAAATGAAATTACTAATCTTTCGAATAAAAATACGAAATCATCTAAAAGTTCAACAGTGGGACCTATGTCTCGAATAACTCAAAAACTCACAAATCCAAACGCCCATTCCGAGACGAGTCCAACAATACAAAAATTATAAAATTCCGACATCAGATTACCTTTCAACATCATTTTAACATTTTTTGAAGATTTTATAAAAATCTAATTTCTTCTTCCATTAATTCGCGGGTTCATGGTGAAATTAAGTATTAATCATGAAATATAATCAATATAGGATAGAACTTAAATCTGATGCGCAGTCATTTACCCTATGCGATCGCAGCCATACTCTCGCGATCGCGAAGCACAAAATTTTTCCAGCATTTTTCTAATCTATGCAATCGTGGCCATTCTCCGGCGATCGCAAAGAACGAATTTTTCCAACAGCCTTCTCCTACTCTTCTGAATAGCGTCTAGTATAATGGTTATAACTTTTCGTACAAAACTCTAATGACAAATAGTCTAACTTTCTGAAAACTATACACTATGATCTATAACTTTCATGTTTGGGTCATCTACCAATTCCTTATCGTTTTCGAGATATAAGCTGCTAAAGTCAGCCCTGTTCAACACAAATTTCTTCTTCGCGATTTCCAAACATCTTCCCATACAGATTGTAGTGTACCAATCATTTCTTTTGGTACACAACACCAAATTCCCAATGGTATAATTTTCAGAAAACTACACACAAAGGGCTACATATTTCATTGGATAATCTCCAAATTTTGTATAAATTGCGAGATATAAGCTTCCAAAGTCGAGTAAGTGCAACAGAAAGTTTCCTCTACGCGATCACGAAAGGTCTTCCTTGATCGGGAATCACTAGCCAATTTCATCAATTTTACTTACTGCTATCGCAACCTATTCCCCATGATCTCATAGAACACTATTGTAGTCAAAAATCGAAAGCTAAAAAATGGCCTACAAATGGTCCAAAACCACCCCGAAACTCACCCGAGCCCCTCGGGACCTCGTCCGAACATACCAACAAGTCTCAAAACACATCACAGACTTAATCAAGGCCTCAAATCACATCAAATAATGCTAAAAACATGCATCACACCCAAATTCAAGCCTAATGAAAATAAGAAATTCCAACTTCTGCATTCGATGCCGAAACCTATCAAATCAATTCCTATTGACCTCAAATTTTACACACAAGTTATAATTGACATTACGAACCTACTCCCTCTTCCGAAATTAGAATTCGACCCCGATATATAAACTTCCACTCCCGATTAAGCTTCCAAACACCTCCAATTACCAACTTTCGCCAATTGACCCCAAAATCACCTACGAACCTCCAAATCTACATCCGGACGCGCTCCTAAGATCAGAATCATTATACAGAGCTATTCCCAAGATCAAAATTCCAAATGGACATTGATAACATTAAAATACACTTCAACCCAAATTTATAAAATTCTTGCAAAATGTCAACTTTCCATACTAAGCGTCGTAACGCTCCCAGGTCATCCAAAATCCGATCTGGACAAACGTCCATGTGAAAAATCATCATACAAACCTATTGGAACCTTCAAATTCTGATTATGAGGTTGTTTACTCAAAATTCCAACCTTAGTCAATTCTTCCAACTTAAAGCTTCCAAAATGAGAATTTTCTTTCCAAATCAACTCTGAACTTTCCGAAATTCAATTCCGACCACACGTGCAAGACATAATACCTGAAGTGAAGCTACTCCAGACCTCAAACCGCTGAATGATGCGCTAGAACTCAAAAGGATCGGCCGGGTTGTTACAAAAAGTATGATAATGTGATATCTTGTTTGTCAAAGATCATACATTTTCACCTGTATTTATAGCCCATTGTAAACTTGGTCATAGGCAGGTAGTGTAGCACATTTGGTAAATTATTTATAATATTAGATTTAATAAATCTATTTCTAATCATTAATTCATGTATTTTATGATATTTTATTTTATAAATCTATTTCACACTTTATTAATTACATATTTCATTGCTCTGTGGTCGTAATTGCTGTTTTACTTAACTGAAATAAAGAAACTGAATTTAATTTATATTGGACATCATCAATTCAAGTGTATTTTAACAATTCATTAGCTTACCGAACTCTTGGATTCCGTCAACGCAATGAGATGTGGATTCTTCATTGTCTCATATCTTCCCAAGGAATGCTCCTTACGATTGACAATTGTGCTCGTCTTGGACTTAGCCGTGCCTTTTACGTCGGCCATGCGCATGCGACGTGGACGTCAATGAGGAATTATACCTATTTGATCCTGTCAGTAGTCATATGCTTGCCACAAAGATTAATCCATGTATGTGTAAGTATGAACAATTCAGACTGTGAAACTGCGAATAGCTCGTTAAATCAGTTATAGTTTGTTTGATGGTATCTACAACTCGGATAACCATAGTAATTCTAAAACTAATTGTGCAAAAAACTCCGACTTATGGAAGGGATGCATGTATCAGATAAAAGGTTGACGCGGGCTCTACCTGTTGCAACAATGATTTATGATAACTCGATGGATCGCACGACCATCGTGTTGGCGATGCATCATTGAAACTTCTGCCTATAAACTATAGATCGTAGGATAATGGCCTACCATGGTGGTGATGGGTGAAGGAGAATTAGGGTTGGATTCTGGAGAGGGGACCTGAGAAACGGCTACCACATCCAAGGAAAGCGGTAGGCAGGCCAATCACCCTATCCTAATACGGGAAGGTAGTGACAATAAATAACGGGGCTATATGAGTTTACTTAGGGGTAGTATTTTAAAAGGCGTGGGTGATTAGCGAGACATTTTATCTAACACGGGGCTAGGGGAAAGACCTGGGAACTAGGAGTAAGCTTCATGGGTATTTAAATTTTTAATATTTTTTATAAATTCATAAATAATAATACATTAAAATTGTAAAAAAATTAAAAAAATTATAAATTTATTTTAAAAGTATATTTACTATGAGCATGCAGCTTGTGCATGAGTGATACAAAAGAATATCTTCTTTCACTTAAAAACTGAAAGATACAAAAGATGCACTACATCTATAGCATGATTATGATAGAACATACTTAGAGTTATAAACATGAAATTCCAGTGACACTATAATAAAGTTATTATTTAAGACATGAAACTAGATAATAAATTATAAATACTCATTGTATAATCAAGCTACATAATCAGAATAGAGTTATCAGAACATTACCTAAACAAGAGTGATCTCAAATGAAATTCTAAAGATCAAAAATTAAATTGAAAAGAGTAAATTAAAGAATAAATAAATAAAGAATAAAGAAGAAAAATGCAAGCGTAGAAGTAGATTAAAAATTGGAGGACAAAACTTTTTGCTTTTGGTTTTCTGACGACCCGGCCGGTCGTTTGGAGAGTTATAGCCCCGATCCCCTGTTTACTGCTCCCCCATGTCTTTTTCAGCGTATGTGTCTTGCGGAGAGGTGTTGGTTTCGGAGTGTTTTGGGAAACTTAATCCCTAAACAGAAGCTTGGGTCTTAGGATTTTGACTGTAGTTGGAATTGTGTGAAGACGACTCCGGAATGGAGTTTCGTTTGTTCTGGTAACTCCGTTGGCTGATTTTGGACTTAGGGGCATGTCCGTATTGTTATTTGGAGGTCTGTAGCTCATTTGGGCTTGAAATGGCGAAAGTCAAATTTCTAGAGATTTTGACCATTAGTGGAATTTTTGATATCGGGGTCAGATTCTGATTCCGGTAGTTGGAGTAGGTCCGTAATGTTGAATATGACTTGTGTGAAAAATTTGGGGTCAACCAGATGTGTTTTGATAGGTTTCGGCATCAGTTGTAGAAATTGGAAGTTTCAAGTTCATTAAGTTTGAATCGGAGGGTGATTTGTGTTGTTAGCATTGTTTGATGTGATTTGAGGGCTAGACTAACTTCTCGTGGTGTCTTAGGACTTATTTTTATGTTTGGTTGAGGTCCCTGGGGCCCCGGGTTGATTTCCGGTGCTTAACAGATCTTTTGGCGTTGTGTTAGAATGGCTGAAGCTTTGTTGCACCTGGTGTAATCGCACTTGCGCACTTTGGGCCGCAGGTGCAGCACCGCAAAAGTAGCCATTGAGACACAGAAGCAACTTTGGACCTGCCCAGCTGGGACCGTAGGTGCGGGTAGAGTTCTACAGAAGCTGACTCACATGAGCGACAGATGAGCGCATAAGCATACTCGCAGAAGCGGGCCTTGAGGACTTAAGTGAAGTCCGTACTTTCGAGGGCTTTTCTATAGGTGCGGAACCGCTAGTGCAGTGGGTTCCTCGCAAAAGCGAGATCGCAGGGCAGAAAAGGGGAATTTTGAGGGTTCGATTCCCATTTCGATTTTGGAACTTTGGGAGCTCGATGTAAGGTGATTTGTCGATGGTTCTTCGAGAATATTGTTAGGGAAAGTGATTCTAACTCGGATTGGGATATATTTAATGAATCTATTCCTAGTTTCATCTTCTAATTAGGGAGTTGAGTTGGAAATTCGGGGAAAATAGTAGAAACTTCATAGACCAAAATTTTGAGTTTTGGAAGGCGATTTGAGGTCGGATTCGAGTAATTCTTGTATGGTTAGATTCATGAGTGAATGTGTGTTCGTATTTTGTGATTTTTACCCCATTCCGAGACGTAGCTAGAGGAGGCTTTTTGGGACGATTTCCGAATTTCTTTCTTTATCTTAGATTTCATTTATAAGATTAGTTTCTTATAGCTATATATATTTATGGTATTTAATTGATTCTGGCAAGATTTGTACCATTCGGAGTCCGATATTTGCAAAATAATCATTGCCACCGATTGATTTATCTTGGTTCGAGGTAAATGGTTTGCCTAACCTTGTGTTGGGGAATTACCCTTAGGATTTGGTGCTGATATTGATATGTGAGCACCGTGTACGTGAGGTGATAAGTGCGTACAAGGGCTTTTTGTTGCAAAACCTGATTTTTACCGAGTATTTTCCTGTTTTCACCTTTATTGAGTATACTAGCATGTGTAGTTACCTTGTTAGCTTGCTTAACTGAACTCTTTGCAGCATGCTTAGTGAGTTCCTGCTTTTCTTCTTGACTTGTACTTGTCTAAACTATAGATACTCTTGTTGTACCTATCATCTGTAATTGTCTAAGCTGTGTATTTATTTTAGGACTACGGGATGGTATCCCTGGAGATCCCCCTGCATATTTACTATTGGGACTATGGGAAGTATCCCGGGAGATTTCCCTGCACGTTTACTTTTGAGACTACGGGGCGGTACCTCGGGAGTTCTCCCAACAAATTTACTTTTGAGACTATGAGGTGGTACCTCGGGAGTTCTCCCTGCATATTTACTTTTGGGACTACGAGACGGTATCTCTGGAGATCACCTGTTGTTTATTTACGCGTGTTATACTGTTATTTCATTGTGTTTTCCTTTGTTGAACTCTAGCCACTTATTATACTATTTTATTCTCCTGCTTTATTTATTATATACCAGTGGGTCTGACCTTACTTCGTCACTACTCGACCGAGGTTAGGCTTGGCACTTACTGGGTACCAATTGTGGTGTACTCATGCTACTCTTCTGCACATTTTTTGTGTGCAGATTCAGGTGCTCATTATCAGCAGCATTATCAGTGAGTCGAGACAACTTTGGAGACTTCAAGGTATATATGCCACGTCCGCAGACCTCGGAGTCCCCTTCTACTCTTCCCCATGTCAAACACTTTCCGTATTTCCTTTTATTAGACTCTGGAGTATATAGATACTATTTTCCAACTGTAGTTTGTGACTCATGTCCGGGTTTTGGGAAAGTGGTGTACGTCTTGTATTTTGGTTATTGTACACGTCGAGCGACATTATTATTTGTTATTCAGTATCTAGTGTAGTTAGATGATAAGTTTCGCTTCTATTATTGGTATTTCCGCGATTTGTTAGGCTTACCTAGTCGAAGATACTAGGTGCCGTCACGAGGTATTTTCGGAGGGGTGTTTGGGGTCGTGACAAGTTCACTTTATCTGAAGTGTATTTGGTACTCAATAGTAAACGAAAAAGAAAATATATTAAGAAATTATTATAAACGATTAAAAAAAGCCTTTGAGTTTTGAGACTTTACGTTTGAAAATTTACTTTGTGTTAACTTTTATATAATTGATTAAAAAACTTATTAAGTAATTTTTCCTGAAGTTTGAAAAAGTTTTTGGGGCTTACGCCACAAATGAACTCCAAGAACATTGGGACATACGCCTAGGCGAATGTCTGAAATATTGAGGCTTGCGCTTTATGATACTTACTTCCCACTAGTACGACTCAGTACGTTTTTGGTATGTCTCGCCTCATGGTTCTGATAGGTGTGGATTTTAACCACTTATTACTACCTTCTTACTTTAGTTTAAGTCTGAAAATAGTGATTTTTGTTTCCAAATCTAATAAAATTTTGTGAATTGCAGGCACGTTGGAGGATTGGAGCTCAATGAAGAAAACTAACTCAAAAGGAGTATTCCAGCTCAATAAGGAAAAAAGGAGAACAAAAGTAATTATGCGGCCGCAAATGATCATGCGGTCCACAAAAATAGAAGTGTGGCCCCATATGAAGCCTTGAAGCCTCTGAGGAGTGTTGTAGAAGAGGGGTCCGCACGCCAAATCGTATGGGCAAAAGATGGTCGCATGGACAAAGTTTGATAAGTTCAGAGACGGTGCAGAATACCAAGTGGGAATCCTCTTGAGAATGTGGTCCGTAATTAAAATTCGAGGCCTCAGATGTTGAACTGTATCTATAGAGATAATTATCCGACTGCTGATTTCCTCCTAATGCAAGATAAGAAGAAAAGTACGGTTCGCACATAAAATTGTGTGGCCGCAGACCCCCTGAAAGGCATTTTTATCAGCAAAATTTTGGACACTATTAAATAGATGGGAAAAACTTTTTTAGGGCAAGTTTTGTATTCCTAGCAGCTGTAGCGGTTATATTTTACCTATTTTGGAAAGTTGTAAAAAAAATTGGAGAAGACCTACTACTTTTATCTTTTAATTGTAGTTTATGTCTTTAACTACCTCTTCTATTTTTTTTTCTATGTCTTTGAGAATAAGTAGCTAGATTTTATCTAGGGTTGTGACCCAACCCTAGTGTGTGAAACTTATGGGTTATTAATATTAGCGCTTGTTTATAAATTGGGTGTTTGTTTTTTAGCCTTGTTTATGCTTTATATCTAAAGTTAATGGTTGCAAACATTGATTCATTCCTATTTGACTTAGTTCTTACTTGAGGAAGATGAACCTAGTCTAGGAAAACTTCGCTAACAAGAAATTGAGCTAGTTAAGGTTTTGACTAGTTTGATTAAAATGTTTGAACTAGAGATATGGAAAACTCAATTTGATTCATATCAATTTCTTAGATTGCTACTCATTGGACTTGTGAAAGTTGATTTGGGCATAACCACTCTATGATCGAGAGGTATTGAGTGGCTACTTGAGAATTGATAGTCATAATACACCCCGATCTACCAAACGAATGTTAACTTATACTCATTGTTGATACCCAATATTTCCTCTCTCTCTCTCTCTCTCACACACACACACACACACACACATATATATATTCCTCTCTCTCTCTCTCTCTCTCTCTCACACACACACACACACACATATATATATATATATACACACACACAAATATAGATATATACACTCTCCAAATAGTACATATGCATCATCATTTGGCTTATAAGCATATACAAGTACTTTTCATAATTTTCCATAATTTTTAAAAATTTAAAATTAATTTTGAATTTAAATTACTTGAATGTTTATTAATTACTGCCTCAATTATTTTGTAATGACCTAAATACCTGAATTTATTATTTGCATCCATAATACATGTTTCATATATTTTTACATTATTTTTATATTATTACATTAGTATTTTTAAGCCATATGCACAAACTTGCAATAATAGCCTATATTTTACAACTTTACTACATTTGTCATTTTTATTCAAGGATAAAATAATATTTTACATTTTTATAATATTCTACTATTGTTTTAAATTATTACTTTCCACAAATAGCATTTTTACAATTTATTTAATTATTTTATTAAATTATTTTTTCCCTTAATCTCTTATCTTAAAATCTGGCCCAAAATTGGGATTATTTTCAGACCTGAACTACCCAGACCCTTGGCCCAATAACCCTAGCCCAAACAAAATGACATTAATTCCTAACCTTGTCCAAAACCTGACCTAATTCTTCTCAAATGCCAGTCGTTGATAAAAAGTGATCAACGGCTCACAATACTCCCCCATTTCTCCTTATATCCCCACCCCTAAACCTAGAGACCATTTTGGCCAGCCAACCGTCTCTATACTCTCTCGAACCTTCTCCTCTCTTCTGCAAACCCTAGCATCCGTCGCCTGATTTCTCTTCGATTCCGACCTAGAAATGGAATCCTCCTATGATTTACTTACCTTATTAGCCTTCTCCCGTTATTGGTCGTCTGTTTGTGGTATCACATAGGTACTTGCCTAACTTTGGCAAGTACCACTTCCAAGATCGTACTGGAATGACTTGGATCTTTTCATCTTAGGCGGTTTTCCATCAATATACGCTCAATAAAGAGTGATTTACACTCTTGGTTCGAATTTCAGACGGTTGAACCCAATTAGGGTTTGAATCTCTCCATCTCCCTTTATGATTTCGATATGTATATGATATTTTCTTTCCTTATTTGTGCCTGAATAATTTATTTTTCATGTTTACTTGTTCGATTTCTACATAAACCCCTCCATATCGCCCTTTGGAGAGAGACTTTGAAAATCGCTATAATCTCACTAGATTTAAATCTTTACTCTGCTATTTCTTTCTATACTTTGGGTTTTGGCCGGCTGAAATCCAAGGCCACTAAATTCTGGATTCTTGGTTTTTGTTGATGTTCATAATATTGTAGACTTTTGTTCTTTCTTGTATTTTCGTTTAACTGGTAAGTTACTTGACTTTTTCAATTCCATCCTTATATGTATCTGATTTGCATGTGTTCTTACATCTGCAATCCATGGCTTAATATGTTTCTAGGTTACTTTGAAGCATCACTCTGTTAACTTTATATGCGTTTTAAGTCTCTTTAGCATTTAACTACTCCTAATGCTGCTAGTTCTGAGATTATCTATGCCTACCTTGGGTAATATGAACCTTCCTAAGCTCATTTAGCTAGTGTATTGACGCCTGAATGTTCATGAATATGCTTACTTTCTTTGTCCTGAATCTCTGTAATGAATGCCTCACATTCGTGGTAAACTTTGTTAAGACTTTCGTTGTTAATAATAACTTGTCTCTCTGCTATTGTGTCACTCAACATGCTCACTCGATCCCATACCTCTTTAGGGTTTGCTTGTGATTTAGAACAGTTATCTCAGCCTGTTTTCCCTACCATGTTTGAATTGTTGTGTTTATGATATTATGATGAATCTTTGATACAACTGGACCTTCTTTAGTTAATTAGTCTACTGTGTCAATCCCAGAATGCCTACATCTGTTCCTTGATATGACTTTACTCTCCACTCTGTTCTGAATCTCTGTAGTGATAGTCTTCCAAATGCTATGTGTTATGTATTGTGTTGAGACCTTTTCTATTTACTATGATCTTGCCTATCTACTAACATGTCCCTTAGTATGTCTTACCCACTTGGCTCCCTGTTCCTTCTATGATTACTTGGCTCATCACAATGTTTATTCCCCATCATGTCTAAATGTTGTTTGTTTCTTGATAATGATACTAGGATGTATACTTAGTATAATTTCCAACCATGTTTCAACTTGTTTAGTATCGTGCATCTGTGCATAATAACCTTTGTCAATACTGTGCACTTGTTCTTTCCTTAACTCTTTCAATATGTGACTGCCTATGTGCTAAGTGTTGAACCTACTAAGTTTGTGACCTGCTCTATATGCTCAATTTGATCATGCTTGTTTAAATTACAAGTATCCCTCAATTCATGTCTCTCAACCTTGGTCCACTCTCTTTCACTTGTTACCTGGCTCTTTTGAGTTCTCATTCTTAGTCGGCTGAAAACCAAGGCTACTTAGGTTCTATCATTTGACCTCTCTAGTGTGAGCAATGCTCGGGGTCCAATTGAGACCCTTGTGAACTATGAAACACTAGGATTTCGTCCTTAGTAATTCCTTGAATGTCCTCAAATAATATCCTTAGTGTGAGCACTCCCCTGGGTTCTTGAAGCCCTTGGAAACTCTGACACACTAGGGTCCTGGTTCTTTCCTAATTGCTCAACTCTACTTTTACCTATTGGCTGAATCAAGCAGTTTCTGGCTACTTTAATAAATGAAGATTTGGCTTCTAGGCTGTTGTAAAGCTGTATGGGTATGAGAATGAAGGCCTGGCCAGGACGGGTATATTTTTGGGCCTGCCTTAGGCTCACTATAGCTGTTATATTATTCTGCAATTTACTTCATTCATTGGGCTTGTAATAATGTTGTAATAACAATTGGGATGTTAGTAAAATTAGGAAACGAGATTTATTTTACACTTGTATTGAAATGGGTAGAAATACTTCCTATAGGAGTTTTACTTTGCTCAAATACCTGCTGCTATTTTATGTGTTAGATGACCTGCCTATAGGTGTTTACTTTGCTCAAATATGTTTTGCCATTGTGTGTGCTAGATAACCTGCCTATAGGTGTTTACTTTGTTCAAATATGTTCTACTATGATGCATGTTAGATAACTTGCCTATAGGTATTTAATTTGACGTATTTTGCTTCCATATGCTAGAAACCATGTCTATATGAAATTAATTGACCAATGTCCCAATACGCACTTTAGAATTCTATTAATTCACGTGCTACCTAATCTATAATTTAGAAATCATGCCTATAGGGTTAATTGGTTAATATGCTTTTGTTCACTTAATAAACTATCACGACCCCAAATCTAAACTAGCTGTGATGGCGCCTATCGTGATACTAGGCTAGCCAATTTACAGATAATAACATAAGGGTTTTCCATTTAATACATAACTTATTCGATATTTCATAATAATTTCCGCTTTTTAGCATTTCAAGACAATAAAGAATGGTCAAAATATCTAAACACTGCCCCAACATCTGGAGTCATCCATCATGAGCTTCTAAGAAGTGATACAGTGTGATACTAATTCTTTACTACAACAAGTCTGGGAAGTAAAGTAAAATGACAGAGTAGGAAGGAGAAAGGGCAGGATGTGGACGCCGAACAACCACCTCACAATCTCCGAACAATGCTCCAAATGGGGTAGATCGACTATCGCTCAGCCCCGATACTTGAATCTGCACACAAGGTGTAGGGTGTAACGTGAGTACGCCAACTCAGTAATCAACAACCATAACTAGAGACTTGGGTGCAGTGACGAGCATTAACAATCATGTAAACCCATGTAATAAGCAGCAGTAGAATAAAGACATCATGTCTGGTATCTACATTCCGAATATTTTCATAAAATTCCAAGTTTCAATTTAAAATCTCGTGTAAAACATTTGCTCAGCATTTTTCATTAGAGGCCCATTGTAAAGAAGAGTGAAAACAGTAGTTTCATAATATATCAGCCCCTCGGGCACAATGTCACTCACAAATAAAGCCTCTCGGGAAAGCCTCTCAGTTACTCGTGACTCTACTCTCATAATTCAATGCTCACACTCAACACTCTCACTCAACAAGTACCGTATATAATAACTGTTACGACGTGTAACCCAATCCAAGTAATAACCGCTACGACGTGCAGCCCGCTCCATAAATAGTCGACTGCGCTCAATGGGGGTGTACAGACTCTGGAGGGGCTCCTACAACCCAAGCTCCATATCGATGCGGCGTGCATATGATTTCGGCATAAGGACCAAAACATGGTACAACCCAAAATATAGTATAAATCTCTAAAATACGGGATATCATATGACTTCAAATCAAAGACGCGACTTAATAGTTGCTACGGGATGGACCAAGTGACAATCTCTACCGGTGCATGCCCACACGCTCGTCACCTAGCATGTGCGTCACCTCATTTACCAAAACAATACGAAATACCGGGGTTTCATACCCTCACGTCTAGATTTACAATCGTTACTTATCTCAAATCGGCCAAAATCCTAACTCGCGATGCCTTTGCCTCTTGACTCATCCTCTGATCTCTCCGAATCTACCAAAAACCAGTACTATAACATCAATATGCGATAAAATAACAAAACCCACGGGAAAATTATCAAATTTAATAAAAAATCCCGAAATTGGCCAAACCCGGTCCCCGGGACCACGTCTCGAAATCTGATAAAAATCATGAAACCAGAATCTTTATCCTATCACGAGTCCATACATACCAAATTTACTCAAATCCGACAACAAAATGTCATTCAAAACCTCAAAAATCCATCTCAAGACCATTTCCTCTTTTTCCCAAAATTTTCACCCCAAGTCACAAATTAGATGATGAAATTAAATACATAATCATGGGATTTAGCAAAAACCAAGTAAGAATCACTTACCCCAATGTTTTCCTTGAAATATCTCTCAAGAATCGCCTCTACCCAAGCTCCAATTCATCAAAAATGGAAAATGGGATGACGTCCCCTTATTTTATAACTTAAAATTTCTGTTCGGGCTACCCTCGGCCTACCCTCGGTCATGGCCTTGATCTTTCCCTCGACCATAGCCTCAATCATTCCCTTGATTTTGACCTCCTTGATTATGAACCACCTCGAGGATGAACCACCCTGATTATGAACCACCTCGAGGATGAACCACCTCGACTATGAACCACCTCGAGGATGAACCACCACGATTATGAACCACCTCGATTATGACCCCCTCCCCAATTATGAACCACCTCGAGGATGAACCACCTCGATTATGAACCACCTCGAGGATGAACCACTCCGATTATCAGCCATCAACCAAAGTGCAAAAATGATCCGTCAACCACCCAAAACTCACCTGAGGCCCTCGGGACCTCAACCAAAAATGACACCACATCCCAAAAAATCATAAGAACTTATTAGAACCTTCAAAACACTCTATTTTCGTGCAAAAAATCATAAGCTTAATGAGACTAAGAACTTCTAACTTCTATTTTCGATGCTGAAACCTATCAAATCACCTCCGAATGACCTGAAAGTTTGCACGCACATCAAAAAAACACTAACAAGCTATTCCAACTTTCAGAATTCCATTCCAACCCTGATAGCTAATTTTTCACTGACCGAAAATCGCCAAAAATCCAATTTTGCCAATTCAAGCCTAATTCTACCATGGACCTCCGAATAACATTTCAAACCCACTCCTAAGTCCAAAATCATGTAACGAAGCTATTGAATCATAAAAATCCAATTCCGAGATCATTTACCCATAAGTCAACTTCCGGTTGACTTTTCCAACTAAATAACCAACTTAAGAGACTAAATGTCTCATTTTTCTCCAAAATCGCTCTGAACCCAGGTCAACCAACCTAACATAACATAATAGAGTTGAACCACATATAATGAAGAAGAAAGGGGGGAAACGGGGCTAAAACTATCGGAACGACCGATCGGGTCGTTATATAAACATGCAGGATCTAAAATCAGTATTAATTATCGATTACAGAAATCATTCCTATAGGATCTAAAGTCAATCCTAATTATTGATTATCCTGCTCGCTTTCACTAAGAGCTAATGTTGAACTTTCAACACTATGTCATGGTCATTATTAGAAACCATGCCTATAGGATTCAATCAAGAAATTCTAAATATTCTCCTATAGTTATCATTGCCAATTACTGCACAAATCGCCTAGATATCATGCCTATAGGTTTAACCACTTATAACCCATAATCAGTAGGCAATTACGTGGTTATTTAGAAGTCGTACTTAAAAATGGCTATTGCATATGAAACTGTCTGCCCGTTAAAAATCCAGAATCACATAGAGATCATGTCTATCGGATTCAATAACTTTAATTTGTCTAAAATCTGCAACTGTCAAATGCCTAACTTGTTTGCGTGCATTTGTTGCCTAAGTGTGGAGGCTAACTCGAGCCCTTATTTGTTTTATACATGAAAGTCCATCTTGTTTTGTATGTCGCCTAGTTTTCTCATTTTGAGCAACCTAAGTTGAGTCTAGAACCATGCAAGATAGAGGTCCAAACGCCTCCTAGACTATAGGTATGGGACGGGTAGTGCACGTTAAAGGTACGATTTAGAATCAATTAGTACGCTTTAGGTAAACATCTTAAAGATAGTAATCGGGTAGCAGGAGATTATAGTCTGTACCCGCTGAATAATACGAGTAACACCCCACCTCAAGAGAGTTACGAAGTATTGCTTATATTGTATGGGGTGATCCTTTAGGCTAAAATACATAGGACCCTCCCCCCTCCCCACCCACCTTTTCCCTTAAAATCAATTATTTTGTTTATTTGCCTTATTTTTTGTTTTCTCTTTATTTAGACTAATTCATATAATTCGAGTTTGACCGGGACCCACAGTTGTGGACCTCGAGGAGTGCCTAACACCTTCTCCTCAAGTTAATGAGCCCTTACCCGATCTTTGGTGACGCAGACTGGTTTAACCAGAGTTATTTGCAAATAGGTGCACAACGCACCTCAAACCCGTTAGGTGGAGACTCTCTCTTTTAAGACCCTTCCTTAAAAGAGTTGTCACGTGTCGAAACTCGATTTCACGAGAAAAAGGGGCACGACAACATGTCGACTTAACTAGGGATATTTTTAGGCTCTTACCATTGCGAACTTGGCCTACATGAATTAGTCTTCTCTAATGAGCGTGTATTTATTAATTTGCTATTACATGAATATCCTGCTCCCGTTTCCCCTTTTATTGTTACATGCGCACCCTTCTCCCTATTTTCCCTTTATGTGAATTCATATTAATATGCAAATCTTCGCTTAATTTGGTTACAATGCGTGTTTCCCCTTATTTTCTAGTCATGTTCACTTGCACCAAATCATTTTTAAATTTTCTATATCATGTCTCTCCCTCTCCGTATCCCTACCCATTTACT
The DNA here is from genome assembly GCA_005239505.1 of Nicotiana paniculata. NCBI lineage: Eukaryota > Viridiplantae > Streptophyta > Magnoliopsida > Solanales > Solanaceae > Nicotiana > Nicotiana paniculata. The sequence continues at coordinate 48,105 of ML320732.1, forward strand.
TGTTTTATTACAATTCTTTCACATAGCGCGAACTAACTTCTTCCTTGTTTTTCTTTCTTTTTATGTCTTCACGTTTCATTTAGTATTGCATTTACTGCCTCCATCATTCAAAATACTTGACAACGTGTTGTTTTATCTTTACATAAAGCATGATCCACATCATATTCCAGTCGTGCGTGATTAATACCATAGTGGAACTTGATGAGTGTCTGAGCTCTTCTAAATCACCCTTTTAAATTTGGAAAGGCTTACTTGTGGTAAAACTAGTCGATCAACGGTGCAATCGACTGTTCCATTCCTTCCTTCTCAAGTTCTCCACTTGACGGTCTAGACTCTTCTAGAAACCCCTATCCAGATATAAACTGTGTATGCATCATGTCTAAACCTAGTATGGGTTAGAACGTTGTCCGCGTGATAACTCTCTAAGTAAAGCCTTGTCCAAAGCCCACTGGGATGTCCATAATCCCAATGGGTACAATCATGATATGTGCATCATTTGGAGAAAACGTTCAAATATGCTAATCATTAATGTGTAAATAGTCGAATTTGTTGGGGGAAAGGGCTAACTTTATTTGTTTTGGAGAAATGAGGCACGAAGTCCCCAGGTTTGGTATGGTTCAAATTCTCCCACCATTGTTGCTAGATTGGTGGGAAAATCTCTCGCCAAGCAACAAAAACCATGTGAAAAGAGTTCTCCGGAATCTACCTTCCTTGTTAGATTTTCAGTTAAGCAATGTACTGATTGAGGCTACTACTATGTTCTGGGATGAGAAGAGGGCCGTCTTCCGTTTTGGTGATACATAAATGACTCCCCTTCTAGAGGAAATAGGAGACTTTGCTGGTCTCCCATGGGATAGCCCTGGTTTGTTGGTACCGGAAAATCGTACTTCTCGAAGCTTTCTAAATATGATGAGTTGGTCTGTTTGAAGAAATCTTACATACCATTCAATTTCCTTTACGAGCGTTATGGGAAAGGCAAGTCCTATCGCCTTTAGCATGATGAATTTGCCATCACTTCTCTAGGTTGGACTCACCGCTGGGTTTTTGTATTCATTGTCTATTTTCTAGGGATGTTGGTGTTCCCAATACAAGGAGAAAGTATCCACACTCGCCTAGCTATGGTCACTAAGACCCTAATGGAAGTAATTGAGGGACAGACTTACACTATTGTCCTAATGATCGTGGTTGAGATGTATCGAGCCTTAGATAGTTACAAGAAAGGATATAGGCATTTTGAGGGTTGCAATTTGTTGCTGAAAATATGGATGTTGGAACACCTTCAGAGAGGACAATACCGTCAAGAATTTCCATGGCGACCATGGAATAACTACAGCTTATCACCATCCGAAGAGAATGACTAATATAGCGGACAGGTTTGCATAACCGGGAAATGCTGTGAGCTGGATACACTTCTTTAGCAATTTGATTGATGACAAGGTCCATTGACTGTTCGAGTGGTTCCCTAGTAGTGAGTTCATCATCAGGTCAAGAGATGTTCCTCATCTAATGCTAATCGGATTGAGGGGGATCTATCATTATGCTCATATCAAAGTTATGAGGCAAGCTGGGAGAAAACACGTTATACCACAAGTTTCCAAAATGGTTCATTACAAAGCAGACTTCCAAGGGAATGCCTTTCCATTCAAGTTCGAGGCACATCACATGTGGCATCAAAAGATCGTTGTGGAGAAAGATACCATCGAGCCAGACCGATATCATATCAGCCACGTGTACTTCTACCCATCATGGTTGGTCGATGACATAGCGGGAGAGGTCAAGCCAGGGATTTATTTGAGAAATAGGGTCATAGACGACGCTGCTGAGGCACAAGTCAAATACATGAGGTTGGGCAAAAGGATTTTCAAATCTAAGGCCAGGCATTTGGAACAACATAAAATGGACATGGAAGCAACCAATGAATGGAGGGGAATCGCTACTAATTCAATAGAGAGGTTGGAGTATCTCGAGCAGGGTTTGATGGAACTTGAGGGAAATATGAAGAAAAGGGTCTCGGGTTGTCAGAACGCTGAAGGCAATGAATGAGAGCATCTAGCAAGGGCATATTTGATGTTGGACGTGCACGACCTGGTGAATCTGATTGATGGGGCTAAGAAGGCCAAGCTTGGAGAAGGTTCCCTTGGGACCGAGTAGATTAGGATTGATATTTACTTATTTTAGATTCGTTTTGGAATTCGATTGTAGTAAGGCAAATTCCACTAGTGACTCTTTAAAATTATTGTTGTTTTAGTAAGGATTTTGTTCATTTATCATATTAATGAAAGCAGTTATCGGCATTGAGTTTTCTCCAAATCTATATGTTGTTAGGCCTACCTCGGGCACAATGAGGTCCCCCAAATTAGGATGCGAACTTATAATTCCGCAAAACGTCTTCAAATACTGCAAATATCCTTCTAATATTCCCTACTGACTTGTTTTCCTTTTGATTTTCTTCTTTCTTTGTTTATTTCCATCCCCTAAGGTTGGTTCGCGCATACTGGCATCATCGACATATCATACCAGATCTATAGGTCCTCCACCTCCTCCTCCTCCAAGTTATCCTAAGAACAAAGGAAAATCTAAGATGGACGATATGAGTGGTATCAGGAAAGAGAATGCTACACATGCAGAGAATGTTGAAACTTCGGATGGTCGAAGTACTACGACGCAGAATGACTTGGTTTTGTGGTTAGAGCAAAAGATACTGGAGTTACAAGGGGAACTTGAGCAGGTCTGTAACTTGGCAAACCTCTCCCTCACCTTGAATATCCCAGACATCAACCAACAAAACGCCCAAAACCCAATACCTCCTAAAAACACACAAAACTAGCACCCGCAAAATCCTCATGCACCTCATCAATACGCCAAGCCTCCCCAAAATCCTAATCCTCCACCAGTACCAACTCCTCCACAACACCAACACCATCCAACCCAGTACCCACAAACTACCCCCTACCACACTCCTCAAAACACACCACAGTGTACCTCTGATCCCCATAACTCAACCAATGACCACCACTACACCCAAATACATGGAGTCCACCAAAGTAACCCCATATACGTAGAAACATTACCCCACACTACACAACAAACCTCGTACACCCCAGAATCCACCGAGAAGGACCTAATCATCAACAATATGGTGGAGGAACTTAAGAAGCTTACAAGTCGAGTCCAAGGCGTTGAGGGTAGTAAAGGCATCAAAGGTTTGAACTATGAGGATTTATGTATGTAACCGGACGTAGAACTGCCAGAGGTTACAAACCTCACAAGTTCAAAATGTTCGACGGAACAGGCGATCTGATAATAGGCTAAATTCATGTAGTTTAGTGTATATTTGTACTCCAACTTAATGATCCTTCAACGTCTTAGGAATGTGAAATGATGTTAAAATAGCTCTAATTGTTGATTTTATGTTTCGCAGGAGCTAAATGCGCTTATGAGGACCTAGGATGGTGTTTGGAGCTAAATTGAAGGAGAAAGGCGCCTTGGAGTATTTAACGTGTGAAAAGAAGGAAGAAAATTGTTGGGACAGATTATAAGTCCACTAGCGTGGTCATAGCGGGACCGCGCTAGTCCAACGATCCCAGGCATAATGTTTAGCCACTAGCGTGCCTAGTAGCTTGATGACTAGCGCGGGCGCGCTAGTCCATTCGAACGCGTTATTTTTCCAGGGGTAGAAATGGAAGTTTGGGGAAATTCCACTTAACCTATATAAGTTTCAACTCGCCCAAAAGAGGGAAATAATCAGGTTTAGAGTCTTGTTCAAGAAAAGCAAAGGCAAGAGGCAAGGAGCGCAATTGGGCATCAAATCTCATCTCTCTTCCTTGTATTTTTGTCATTGTTGATGAATTCTTTTGTTGTTATTTCAGTAAAATTACGAGTAGCTAATTTATTTAATCTAAGGTTTTGGTGGAATCCGTTGAGGATGAACATCTTGTTATATTAATATAGTTTTCTGGTTTTCAATCTCTATTTGTTCAACTAAGTTATTATTATAGTTGATTGAAGAGCCCTCAATTAGCTGTTCCTATTTAGTATGTATCTTCTCGGGAGAGAGCGCATATTTAGGTAGTTGCTGAAAAACACCACTCCCAAAGTATAAGAGGGATCCATAACCGAGGGTTTAAAGGTTGGATTAGGGATAACGATACCTTGGGTGCAATCTAAAGTGAGCTGTAACAAAAGCAAGCTAGCGTAGCTCGGTAGAGTGCGTCTAGTAAATTGTCGTAATTACTCGGGAGATATTTACGATAGCAAGAGTGCTCATGAATGATAGAGATAATTAGGCCAAACAATAGGAAATATACAAGATTGGATTTCATCAGCGGGGGAAACCATAACCTTAGAACCTTCTCGCATTTGTTTACAACTCAGTATTAGTTATCTTTTAGTCTACTTAATTTCATTCAGTTTAGTTAGTAAAAATACCAATAAATTGTTATTCTTAAAATTTGGGAAGTTGATTATGAAGAATCGAGTGAGACTAACAACTATAATTGATAGGTTAATTCCCTGTGGGATTCGACTCTAGGAGAAATACTCAGATTATATTTGCAACGCCTGCTTAGTCTTTTATAAGACATAGTTGAGCGTGATCAAGTTTTGGCACCGTTGCAAGGGAATTAACGGTGTTATCAATTACAGTTTGAAGAAATACAAAATTCTAAAGTGTAGTCAATTTTCTAAAATTTTCATCTATACATTGAAATTTTAACGTTTGCTAACTTTGTTGTACAGGTGCATGCCTAGGAAACTCATCGAGAATTGGTGAATTATTTGAAGCCTTATCAGACCCAAGAAAGTTTTCAAGGCCTTGAATCGGGTCAACCGGAAAAGAAAACAACAACCATCAATGGAACAGCTTGAACCCGACATGGAACATCTAAACAACAGGAACAACAATGGGAACGGCGTGGTAGACCCAGTTGCGCAGATAGTGGCACCTCTTGTGCCAGAGGCTCCTTTATATTACTAGCCATAACCCACGAAGGAGAATTTTTCCACCGCGATAGTAGTCCCTCAGATACAGGCCGAGTCCTTTCAGATTTCAAACAATATGCTGCACTTGCTGTAGAAAAAGGGACTATTTCCGGGGTCATACATTGAGGATCCCCAACAACACTTCAAGAATTTCCTATCGATTTGCAAAACTCAGAGGCAGCCAAACGTCACTCGGGAAGTAATAAAACTATTGTAGATGCTTCAGCTAGTGGCACATTCTTGATCCAGGAAGGGCCAGACATGAATCGGAAAGAGTCACTTTCCTCATAGGAGAAAGGGTGTGCTTTGAGCAAAACATGAAGAGAAAGCAAGATCCTGTTTGATAAAATGGTGCAGAATTCGGGGTGGACAACTAGGAATGCACCCGTTACTCTAGTAGTTCACTCAATGCCCTTCGATCCATCCAACACTCTTGCTGAGAATGTGGCCACCTTGATAACACAGATGAGCATACTAAACAAAAAAGTAGAGGAGTCAGGGCACAAGCAACAAACACATATTATGGATACAACCAAAGGGGGATTACGCACGTCTTACATTAGTCAGTCACTTAGTAATCAGTGGAATGCTGAATGTGATCAAAATCACTACCCTGAAAATATGGACTACGTGTCGAATTATGGGGGTCAGCGACAGGGTGGATAGAATTGGGGCCAACAAAATCAACCATACAGGCCAGTTCAACAACAACACAATAGTGGAAACATGGGAGCCATGCGACCTCAGGGTAATGTGGAACCTTACCAAAGGCCACAGGGGTACAATAATCAGAATCAGTATCAGCAACAGGCTTATCACCCCCGCAACAACAACATGATAGTAGACAGGAAGATGGGTTTTCCATACTTGAAGCAATGATGCAACAAGTTATTGGGTCAACTGCAAAAATAAGCGAGGTTAGATGCACATGAGTCAGCTATTAAAACATTGAAGTGCAAATGGACCAGATCTCGATGTCTTTGAATAATCTTCCTCAGGGGACATTGCCTGTAGAGACTCAGTTAAATCCTAAGGATCATGGTCCTAAGCAGCTAATGGAAGTGAGTCTACGCAATGGCAAGGACTTAGAATTGGAGCAGGAAAGTGATTGAGAAAGCAGACAGGCTGAGACACTGGTAGCAGTGCCAATTGAAATTGATGAGTCAACAAAACTGACTGAGGTGACAGTGCACCCTGCCCAAGGAGAACCTAGCACACAACTCCAAGTTGAGAAAGAAGTTGAGCCACCCCAGGAACCGGTAATTGAGGTGGTGGCTAACAAAGAAAAATCCCAACTCACTAGGAAGAAGAGACCTCCAGCACCATTCCTACAGAGACTGGCTAAGTATCAGAAGGATGAGCAGTATAAAAAGTTCTTGGACATGTTGAAACAAATACAGGTAAACATTCCTTTGATTGATGATCTGAAAGAGATGCCTGGGTATGCCAAAATGATGAAGGACTTAATGTCCCAAAATTTTGACTTCCAAGACTTGGCCACAGTGATGCTTACTCAGACTTGCAGTGTTGTTGTGACCCGACCAGTTGCAAAAAAGCTGTATGATCCAGGGATTTTCACCATTCCCTACACCATTGGAAATTTTTCCTTTGCAAAGGCACTTTGTGATTTAGGGGCCAACATTACTCTTATGCCCACTGCCATCTACAAGAGGTTGGGAATTGGTAGAGCTAGACCAACCTCTATGTTGTTGCAGCTAGAAGACAGGATAGTAAAAAGACCGTCAGGTATTCTAGATGACGTATTGGTGCAGGTAGGGAAGTTTTGTGTTCCCTTCGGATTTTGTGATACTGGACTGCACAGTGGATGAAGAGATTCCCATAATTTTTGGAAGGCCATTCTTGGCCACAAGACGAGCTCTCATTGATTGTGAAACTGTGGAGCTCAAGATAAGGTTGAACGACGAGGAAATCACATTCAATGTGCAGAAATCCATTAGGCGACCAAGTGAGTTCGCCAATTGTTCTCTTATTGATGTTGTGGATGTGATAGTGGAGGAAGATGATGAGTCCTTAACTATCGAGGACCCCCTTGCTGCATGTTTGATGAATTTTGGTGAGGTAAATGGGGAATAATTGGCAGAGTGGGTGTTAGCACTTGAAGGAAAAGGTGTTTGGATGAGGGCACTCGAGTTTTAGCCCTTAGACTTAGAAAAGAGAGAGACTCCGGCAGCCGATCCATATGTTGAAGAGCCACCCAAGCTGGAGTTGAAGCCACTGCCAGCCCATCTCAGGTACGCGTTTCTTGGACCTAATTCTACTTTACCTGTTATTATCTCATCCAGTTTGCTAGATGTGCAGGCAAAGTAGCTATTACAGGTACTCAAAGAGTGTAAGACTGCCATTGGTTGGACCATGGCAGACATAAAGGGGATCACCCTGGCATACTGTATGCAAAAAGTTTTGCTGGAAGAGGGGCACAAACCTTCCAGGGAACACCAGAGGCGGCTGAACCCAAACATGAAGGAAGTGGTGAAGAAGGAAATAATAAAATGGTTAGATGCGGGAATCATTTTCCCCATATCTGACAGCAACTAGGTTATCCCAGTACAATGTGTTCCTAAGAAGGGTGGCATGACGGTTGTAAAAAATGTCAACAATGAGCTGATATCCATGAGGACCGTCACTAGCTGGAGAATTTGCATGGACTACAGAAAGTTAAATCTTGCCACCCGTAAAGATCACTTCCCACTTCTTCCCTTCATCGATCAAATGCTCGACATACTGGCAGGGAGGTCTTACTTTTGTTTTCTGGACGGGTACTCGGGGTACAACCAAATTTCCATTTCCCCAGAAGATAGATAAAAGACCTCATTCACTTGTCCCTATGGGATCTTAACCTTCAGAAGGATGCCCTTTGGCTTATGCAATGCACCCGCCACATTTCATAGGTGCATGATGGCCATATTCACTAACATGGTCGAGGATATCATGGAGGTGTTCATGGACGATTTCCCAGTGGTGGGAAATTCATTCGATGAGTGCCTAGCAAATATGACCCGAGTTTTGAAGAGGTGTATTCAGAAGACCTTGTGCTTAATTGGGAAAAGTGCCATTTCATGGTACAAGAGGGGATAGTCTTGGGGCACTTGGTGTCGAGCAAAGGAATTGAGGTGGATCATGCCAAAGTAGATATGATTGCAAAGCTTCCACCTCCCACATCGGTTAAAGTGATAAGGAGCTTTCTTGGACATGCCTGGTTCTACCGGCGATTCATTAGACTTTTCCAAAATAGCCAACCCCCTATGTAAGTTGCTCGAAAAATATAACCCTTTTTTGTTTTCTAATGATTGTAGGGTGGATTTTGAGGAGTTGAAAAAGAGGCTAGTCACGGTCTCGATCATTGTTGCTACCAACTGGGAGAAACCATTCGAGCTCATGTGGGATGCCAGTGACTACGCAGTGGAAATGGTGTTAGGACAACGAAAGGAAAATATAATGCACCCGATCTACTACGCGAGTAGGACATTGAGTGGAGCTCAGCTGAACTATACAGTGACCGAAAAAGAGACGCTGGAAGTAGTTTCCGCCTTTGACAAGTTCAGATCATACCTGATCGGCTCGAAGGTGATTGTTTATACTGATCATGCTGCCCTCAGGTATTTGATTTAGAAGAAAGAATCCAAGCCGCACCTAATTCGTTGGGTGCTGGTACTGCAAGAATTCGATCAAGAGATTCGTGACCGCAAGGGCACGGACAACCAAGTCGCGGACCATCTGTCGCGACTTCAAGGCGATGAAAATGCAGTGGAAGAAGAGGATATTCTGGAAACATTTCCAGACGAGCAGCTACTCGCCACGAGCATGGAGGAGGTGCCATGGTATGCAGACATTGCAAATTACCTGGAAAGTGGTATTGAGCCCCATGAACAATCATATATCCAATAGAAAAAGTTTTATAGTGATTGCCGCAATTATTACTGGGATGAACCTCACTTGTTTAGAATTTGTATTGACAATATGATCCGTAGGTGCGTCCCCGAGATAGAAAAATTTTCTATTTTGCAGGCGTGTCACGCATCAGCGTATGGAGGGCATTTTTGAGGAGTTCGAATAGCAGCCAAAGTTCTAGAGGCCGGATTCTGTTGGCCAACTATGTTCAAAGATGCCCAGCAATGGGTGAAGGGATGCGATTAGTGTCAACGGGTGGGGAACATATCCCGTTGCCAGGAGATGCCCATGAACCCGATCCAAGAGGTCGAGGTGTTTGATGTATGGGGGATTGACTTTATGGGTCCATTCATTAGCTCTTACAGCAATAAGTACATACTTGTTGATGTAGACTATGTGTCCAAATGGGTGGAAGCTGCAACACTCCCCACCAATGACGCAAGGGTGGTAGTGGGATTCTTGAAGAAAAACATATTCACCCGTTTTGAGATCCCAAGGGCCATCATGAGTGACAGAGGCACTCACTTCTGTAACCGTGCCTTCGAAAACATGTTAGCTAAGTACGATGTGCGCCACAAGGTGGCAACCCCTTATCACCCTCAGACGAGTGGGCAGGTTGAGGTGTCAAATTCAGAAATCAAGAGTGTGCTGACTAAAACGGTGAATGCCACAAGAACTTATTGGGTGAAAAAGCTTGATGACGCACTCTGGGAATACAGAACTACATTCCAAACGCGATTTGGTATGTCGCCATACAAGTTGGTGTTTGGAAAGGCCTGTCACCTGCCGGTGGAACTGGAACATCGAGCTTGGTGGGCACTGAAAAAATTAAACATGGATCTTGATGCTGCGGGCACAAGTCGAGTCACTGAACTTCATGAGTTGGATGAATATATCTTGCCTTTGAAAACACAACGCTGTATAAAGAGAGAATGAAAAGGTTACACGATAAGAACATTGTGGACCGGAACTTAAAACTCGAAGAAATGGTTCTACTCTATAACTCCAGATTGAGACTTTTTCCGGTAAACTTAAGTCCCGATGGTCTGGACCATATCGTGTGGTCGAAGTGTTTCCCCCAGGTGCTGTAGAGATTGCTTTTGAAAAAGGTGCCCACACCTTCAGAGTTAATGGGTAGAGATTGAAACCGTATGTGGGGATGGACATGAACAAGGAAGTGTCTGTGGTTCTTCTTGATGAACCTCAGAGGTCGAGCGAGCCGTAAATACGCTCATTCTGCGTCGTGTCGCGATGTTAAATCAGGCGCTTCATGGGAGGCAACCTATTGACTTGTTGTAATTGTCGTGCCATGACATAAACTAAGGCGCTGGTTGGGAGACAACCCAATTTGTAGTGTTTATAGAGTAGGTGATGATTAGTTGAATTGTTGTAAGTACTAACATATGCAGGTGGGAGTGGGCGAAGGGTGGACTCAAGCCAGCCCAAGGAAAAAGTCAGAAAAACAAAGTGTGGTGAGGCATGGACTAGTGCGACCGCGCTACTGAGCGCGCTAGTGGTCACGCTAATGGCCTTTTGTTCTGCCTCAAGTTCTCGCCTATGAGCGCGTTAATGGCTTTTTGTTCTGCCTCGTTCAAACCCCACTAGCGGTCGCGCTATCAGCGAGGTAGTGACCACGCTAGTCCCGTCGCGACCAGGTAAGTTTTCTTTTAAGTTTATTTATTTTTTTATTTTACCCAAAACATAACCTAACCCCCCTCCCCCACTTACCCCAGTCCCCTAAAACTCTTCTTCTTCATTCTCCTAAACAAAGAAAAAAAAGAGGAACCTTTCTCCCTTCTCAAGCTCAAGCACTCATACACACCTCAGGTTATTCTTCCACCAGCAGCCAGCCCTCCCCTACACTTCTCACTCCCTTTAAACCACAGGTATGTGTCTTCTTTTTCAGTTTTTTTTTCTTCCATTTTAAGTTTTGTAGTTTTTTCTTTTTCCTTTTGTTAAAAGTTGTAGCTTTTTCTTCTTGTTTAGTAGAAATACTTGGTAGTGTATGATTCGTACTGGTCGGTGATGGTATTTGGGGATGTGGTATGTCTTGATTTAATTGGGGTGATGCTTGGGGAACTGTGGTGGTAGTTGGAGCTTCAACTTGTTAAATGGGGGCTCCGGTGAATAATTCCCACCATGTGTTTGTGTAAATGCCTCACTGAAGGACAATTATTGTGACCAATTGTAAGGTGAAGTCTGAGTAAACACATTGGGTTACCTCGTTGGTGCTAATTCATGATGTGCTTTTTGTAGGTACAATGGCTCCCCGAAAGCGTCAAGCCACCGACTCATCCTCGGGCAGATAAGCAGGTTCTTCCTCCGGAAGGCCATAGAAGTCCGTTGACACTCGACCCTTCAACAACAATAAATTTGTATCCGCTAAGGTGCAGGATAGGTTTGTGGCAAAGGAAGTAAAGACAGCTGTGAGCATGTGATTTTTTACCCGCCATATACTCCTACAAAATTCGATAAAATAAATTAATTTCACAAATTTCTTGTTGAATTTTAGTGTTAATTGTGAAATTATTTTTCATTGCATATTCGTAATTCATCCTTTAAAATTATTTAAACTTGCAAAAATTAGGCGCATCATTATTATCAAGGAATTATAAAGTTATAGTTAACTAAATTATAGACGAATGATGCTTACTTTACGTAATGTAGTTTTAATAATTAATTATTAAAAACTAATCATCTTTTATTCGATAAATCATGGATTTAATTAGGAATATAGAATTGGTCGTGTTATTCTTGATTAATCTGTAAATAAATAAGGTTTAATTTAATTACTACATTCCTTCGATTAAATTAGATTTCAATTTAATTAATTTAATTGTTTAGTTAATTAAAGGGGATTAAAATCGGACCTGGGCCAAAACTACCCAAGCCCAAACCCCTTCTCTACACACAATACACTCCAACCCAAACCCCTTACCCGGCCTGCCCAAACCCAGTACCCAAAACGACACCGTTTAAGAGGTGCTAAATCTCAGTCGTTGATCTTTCCAGATCCAACGACTGAGAACTACCCAATCCCTAACTNTCTCTTCTCTCTAAAGAATCCCTAGCCGCCCAAGGATCCCACCGCCTTCCAGCCACCGGAGCTCAACCAAATACCATCAAATTCTTACCAGATGATCCTCTTTTTATCCTCAACCACACCCCACCATCAGTTTACCCAAAAACTCACCCGAAATAGAGCAATTTTAGATCTGAAAAAACACTGAAACCCTAGAGTTCACCCCTCTCCCCCCATCGATTGAAAGCGAATCAATGGCTCAGACTTACGTGAGTCACTTTCTCTCCAAAAGAGCAAGTGATTCACGTAGGTTTGATTCCATTCAAACCCCACCAAGGTCCGACAACTTCCTTTTCCGGCTAAACCCATCAAATGGGTATTTTCCCCACCTTTTTTTTTCTTCTTCTTTTTGCTTCTTCCTTTCTTATTATTTGTTATCTCGTTTTTACTAAAATTATGAATAGGGTTGTATAATCACCATTTTTTTAGGCTAGTTTTATTTTTTGTTCTATTACTACCCGTGCCTGTTTAGTCGTGTTTATTTGTGATTAATCTAGGTCTTTTTAGCAATCATGTGTGTGTGTGCTTCTCTTTCATTGACTCGTTAATTGATTATGTTTAGACCAATTGAATCACTCTTAGGTAATTGAGTAACTTAGCATAGGGCTTAATATTAGTTTAAGCTATGAATATATGTTATATTATTCATGCTTAATTTTCCCTAGCCGATCGAATCTGAACTTGTTGGTATAGGTATATTTTCTGTATGAAATTCTTGAAAGATTCCATGAACTCTCCTTTCCTAATCACACGTTGTTTGATTCCTTATTTTGATTTTTTCTCTTATGATTGACTGCCTCTCCTTAATTATCAAAGTAAAACACCGTTTCAAAGTGTTACCATAAGGTTTATTACCTGATGATTGCATGTCTAATTGAATAAATAGCTAAATTAACTACTATTAATTAGAGTTTCACCATTGGTTTTGCTTGGTTGAAAGTAAATTCTGATTTTTGTTTACCTAAGCTAATTGACCAACTGACTATGTGTTAGTTAGTAGAATCATGATTTTTGGGTACTTAAAGGAAAGTTGATCCCATTTAGACTTAAGTTGAAAACTAAAATAAACCATAGTGTAGGATAAATAACCAAGCCTAATAACATGACTAGTTTTCATCAATCAACTAACATTTAACTAACTAACCTAATTCTAGTTGAGGATAACCATTAGTTAACTAAAGTGAGCTAACTGGGATTAATTAACTAGGGCTAATAATAACCCAAGCAAGTTTAACCCTGGTTACCTAATGGTAATTTCAAGGACTTCAAGGGCTATATAAGGAATCCTAGGTGAGGGAATCTTGGGTGTAACAACCCAAGAACCTTCTAGACTTTTGAAATCAGATTTCTTAAGGTATTAGGGTCATTATAATAGCTGGAAATTTCTGGAATAGGGGCAGCTGTCCCAAAGGATAAGGGTGACAGCTACCCTATGCACTATTTCAGCTCATTAGACAGGGAATATGCTAGATATATCCCATCCCCAAGTCCCTTATAAATACACCCATTTTCCACATTAGAAGGATTTTTTTGGACATTCTTTTGACCCTCTTTTACACTGAGTTAGCTGCTAAAAACATTTTGGAAAACACAGAAAATTGAGAGTAGTTTCCTAATCATGAGAAGATTTCAAAAGATATTAGTAGAACAAAAATCTGATTTCTCTTTGAAAATTCATCAAGAATCTACTTGGGTTTTCAGCCTTGTTTCTCCTTCCGTTTCTGAATTTTTGTTCTTTTTCTTTGTTGTTTAAATCCTTCTGCTCTAGCTGAATCTCCTTTTCCTTTGTTTTTGGTATGAAAAATCTAACATGGGATTGGTTAATATGCTGGTAAATGAATCTGAATGAGTGTTGTATATGAAATGCCTGAATCCTTGGAATCATTTTGTTTAGTTGTGATTAAGTCTTATTGATTTCAGAATGCTTTGAGTATGTGTAGTTAAAATAAGTTAGATGTTGGTTTTGTGTTTGCCTTAGTTTATTATTAAGATAATTTGCACTAGGGTAGATGAATTCGACCTTGTAATGGTAAAACTCATCCCATAATAGTGCATAAAATATGGCTTAGTTGCTGAAAATCACCCTCTTAAGGGTATAAATAGGTAATCGAAAAGGGCCTCAAAATAAGGAATCTGGACTCTTTAAATGTCCAGATTCATTCTCTAAAAATGCCTAAATAATCAAAGTCCCTGTATAGTTTAGAATTATGTTAGTATCAGCACTAGGGTATATGAATTTGACTTGTTGATAGTCAAATTCACCCCATGTTAAGTGCTTAAATAGTAGGCTACCACCCTTAAAGGTACTAAGTGAACAATCGACAAAGGCTGTAGAACATTGAATCTGAACCCTTCAAGTGGTCAGATTCATACTCTAAAAATGCCTAAATTAAAGCTATGGCACAATTATGAGTTGAATAAGACCTCTATAGAGATGAATCTGACCCCTCTTTTATGGTCAGATTCGACCTATAAGAGGCCAGAACCTGTTCTGGTAAAAGTGGTGTAAAAACATCATAAAGGATGAGCCCAACCTCCTTCATGATATGATTCGTCCTATAAATGTTTGAAAATCTATTGATTACTACTACCCAAATAGTAGATTTTGGACTTATAATCTGCATTAATAAAAACACGAGTAGTTCTATTTTTTTTAGCTTAGTATAAGCATCATCCGATTTAAACTCGACTTCCTATCATAGTCCTGTTTAGTCCAATGGGTGCATAACACACTCATCTAATTGAGGTGTTCTACAAATTACAAATGGAAGTTGAGTGTATATCTAAGCTAGTATGTATAGGATTTTTATAAACACGCTGATTTGAAAAATGGCTATCACGATTATAGTTACCATCAATGTAAGGTAGAGTTAATCATTCCTAATTCATTTCGCACCTAGTAAACTCTCTGAAATCAACGTATGCAACATATTCTTAACAAAAGAATTTCAATTCCACTGACACATGCTCATATTCAGACTGATAAAAGAAACTATATATTAGGCCTAGACTACAAAATTCAAACACCAAGTATTCACTTTTGACAATCTGCATCCTTGAAAATCTGGTGATTTACTTGTACACAATTTGGAAAATATTTGAATGTATATGAGTGTAATTTTTTTTTCAAGAAAATGATGACTGAAAATAACACTAAAACACAGATTCCGGTTATATTTTGTGCAAACGTTCCTACTATGCTTATCCCTAGTGATGTTAGTTCAAACTATATGTATCCCTTCTTGTTAATTAGACACAATTAGGATTGGCCAAAAGAGTTGAAATAATTTGGGGCTAAAATATGGCCATAGCCCGAAACGTGTTATCTTTAGGCTATTGGACATTATTTTAGGCAATTCTTAGGTAGAACGAATACTTTTAGTTTGAAATTATACAATAATCGTGTATTACCTCAAATTACCTTAATCTACACTCGGGTGCGACAACTCATGTCCCCGTCTTCAACTTCAAATTTTAATAAAAATCACATGTTGTAATTGCAGGTGCATTTCATGTGGCGCGGTTATAATTTGTCCAAAAACAAACAAGTGCACGCCATCATGACTTGTCTCAAGATAAATCCATAAAAGCGGCCAAAAAATGAAAAAGGCTAAAATCACAATAGGTTTAAAACATATAAGTTATCAAATAATTAGGCCAAATATTAATAGTTAAGCGACCGTGCTAGAACCACGGAACTCGGGAATGCCTAACACTTTCTCCCGGGTTAACAAAATTCCTTACTTGGATTTTTGGTCGCAGACAAATTAAAACAGAGTCAAAATTTCCTCGGTTTGGGATTTTTAAATAACACGGTGTCCTGTAACATCATCAAAAAACCGGGTGGCGACTCTGAAATAAATAAATAAATCCCAAATCTGAATAATGTCACTTAAAGTGGAAAAACTCCCTTATTACCCCTTCATTAATTCGGGGGTAGGTGAACATGGAGGTGTGACTGCTCTGGAGACTCTGCTGGGGAACGAACCCAAAATCTCTGGTTCAGGGTTCAAAATTCGAGCTTAGAATAGCTGTTATATTTGGCTTTATTATCTAATTTTATATGTTTGAACCTAATGTGCTAAATGCTGCTTTTTAACCGCTTTGATATTATCTGAATTGTATATAAATTGTGTTGAAACCATCTTCTCTCTGAGTCTTCTAAATCATCTGGGAAGTGTGCACTTCATGTGACTTTTTTTCTGTTAGATTCGTATGCAAATTTTAGAACGAGGTGCAGATAAGTTGCGAAGCCGGTGAAGTATCTGTATTCCCGGTACGCTGCCCCGACCTCGGCTCGAGTTGTCCGCTCGGGTAAGCCTGGTCTAGAACAAAACCCCAGGTTTAAGCCTAGAATAACAAAAATTCATGCCGGATCCCTAGTAGGAACACTTATTTGCATCATGTGCATTTGACTTAGGGAAATCAACACAGGGGTTGGGTCCGTCTAGGACAGGTGTACCCGAAATGAAAGACTATCCTGATGCATCTTATTTGCTACGTACGCATTTATTTGTCTCAGCTTGTGTATTGACCGGCTAAACCAAAAAATGGACAGAAAAACCAAGAGTGAGGTAGAATAGATAATTCACCCTGTTTTGAAAAATCCTCGTATTTATCCCGAAACTCTGCAAAAATTTCTAAAAAATAAAAATAAAAATAAAATATATAAAACAAAATGAGTGGGTGTATATTTTTAGTCAATCAGGATTTTTCCCGAACTACGCTTTTTTTTATTCTCACTGGTGTGGGATACGTAGGCAACTCTCATCGGGTCCAACTCCATTTTTCAAAATCAAATGGATATAGCCCTAAATAAAATTAGGTGACGCCATTATAGCCTGATCGCTCAAGTGGGGTGCCGGAAGGCCGTTTTGCAAAAATGGCCGCCTGTGTTTTTGTCTTTAAATTTCGACCCAATTCGCGAACACAGCCTTAAAAGGCCGTATTNACAATATCTTTAAATTTTGACCCAATTCGCGAACACAGCCTTAAAAGGCCGTATTCACAAAGGTGGTCCATTTTCTTTATTACAAAAACCTTTGCCCAAAATGACACTTTTCGAAAAAATTTCTGTGGTCTTAATAAAAAAAACGAATGTGCAGGATGAATACAGTTGAAAACATCCCCTTCAAAGAAGTCGAGGAAATCCCTCTAGGACTCCATATGTGGTGGAGAAACTTGGGCGAAACCAGTAGAAAGTCTGTTATAAAAGCTTTAGGGGGAGTTACTGGCCTTTTAAAGATCAAGCCGAGGTTGGACATCGTCGAGGCTCTAGTGTCGTTCTTGGATCCCGCCCACAATGTATTCCACTTTTCGGACTTTGAATTGACACCCACGCTAGAGGAAATAGCGGGGTATGCTGGTCTCAATGACAATCTCAGAAGTCGGTACCCAGTGGCACCCAGGGCAGTGACTCCCCACAAGTTTTTGGATCTGTTGAACATTAGCCGGGACGTCCAAGACCCACATTTGTCCGAAGGCTTCTGCACTTTCTACTTTCTTTACAGACGTTATGGAGATCCCCAGGGTTATGAGGCTAACAACACTGGTCTAACTCACAAAGATCAGGCTAAATGGGAAGCCCGCCGGGGGCTAGCTTTTGTGGTAGCATTCTTGGGCACTTTGATCTGCCCAAGAAGTGACGGATGCATAGACATCGGACTTGTGGGAATAGCAGACTTCATGATGAAAAAGTCCAATGGCACACTGATACCGATGGTCTTAGCCGAGATTTACCGTTCTCTGACCGTTTGCCAATCTAGGGGAAAATTCTTTGAGGGGTGCAACCTCCTCCTACAAATCTGGCCGATCGAACACCTCTGTCACCGCCCGGGCTACATGAACTATGGTTTAACCGGTTTGAACTGCATCGAGGAACATGGTACTCAGGTAGAAGGCCATCAATTCGCTAAAGGCACAGAAGACTGGCACTCATACTTGAGCTCACTGACTGCCAACCAAATTGATTGGATGTTCGGGTGGCTCCCTCTCAATGAGGTTATCAATATGTCTACTGAGGTTTGCTATCTCCTATTAATGGGCCCGCGAATCATTAAGCCATATTCCCCACACCGGGTCTTACGCCAGTTGGGAAGGCAATAGGGTGTTCCCCATGACGAGGATTTAAGCCAACAAACCATCGAGTTATGCCCAAGAGCTGCATTTCCTGAAGCCAGGGTCCATCAAATTTGGAATGAGTGCAGGTTTTTAGAACCTCAAACTCGAATGAGAGACTTATCCAAAGGGGAAGTGGAACCCACCTACACCTCTTGGTACGGCATAAGGGGCAGGGAGCATCAAGTGCAAGAACGACCCGAAAAGAGACCCCATGTACAACAATTTGTCGAGCAAACTCAAGAGCATTGGGCTTGGTGAGGAAAAGAGAACAGCTATCGAGCCACCATAAGCAAATTGGAGGCCCAGTTCAGAGAAATCAAGTTCAAAAACATTCTACATACCGCCTCGATCGAAGGGGAGAAAAATAGATTAGCCCAAGAAAAAAAAGTCTTCCGAGCCTAGATACAGGAACTGAAAACAGTTGCTGAGAACCCAGAGAGAAACATGGCCGATGAAAGGCTTATCAACAGCCTAAGGCATAAAGTATGTAGCTATGGGAATGAATTAGACAAAGCTGAAGAAGAACTGGCCGAAGTTCCGGCAAGATTGACGAGAAGTGCAGAAGAAAGAACATAATTTCTTCAGAGACTAAAAAGGAAATATAACTAGGAAGTCGTGGGCTTGAAGGAAAAATTGGCCGACGTCGAGAACGAGATGGCCAAACCGGCAAAAGGGTTTAAGACATAGAGGGAACAGTGCTATGCCATGATGGCTCAGTTAGAAAAAGATTTTTAACAATGGCAAGAACAGAGTCACAAGGATGCCCAAACTTTAGAAGCGAGATCCCAACAAATCGGGTGCCTGCTTCAAGAGAAGGGTATTATCAGGCGAAGGGTCCAAGAGATAGCTGACTACATCGTCACCAGATGTCAGGAATGCGAAGATATGACTCGGACCACTTTCTTCTCAGCAGTTATGATCTTCGTCCACAAGACAATGGACGACCTTTACCGCCTCCGACAAGACATAGCACGTTGGCCCGTGGCAAGGCCGAATGATGCCCCACCGGCCCTTGGATCAACGGAAGCACTAATTTATTCTTGATATTTTCGAGTCTGCACTTCATTTTTCTAGTCATAGTCATGTGTTGAGTCCACAGTAGTCTTTATATTTTCGAAAATATTTGTCAAGTCTGTTTTACAAACTCTGTAATTCCAAAAATAGACTGTTTATTTTTTGTAATCAAAAGTGCTTATTTAATGAATGGAAATTTTTGGAATGAAGCCTTTAGAAAATGATATATGCATCTTTTTGGGTTGTGCTAGCATAACTACGTGATGATCTGATTCACGCGGCGCCGTGATACGTAGGCAATCCACATAGGATTCGATCATAACCATAAGGAAGGAAACCGAGCGAGGAAATAAATAGTAGACGCAATAACAAAGGAAAGGAAAAATAATAATAAGAAAGAAAAACAAACCAACAGATAAAGCCGGGATGAAATACACAACTGTGGCAAAGACATATAGAAAAGCATCAGGTGCATCGCATACCCCGTACGTGTGATTTGCCTATGTGATAAATGTTTCAAAACTAACGTTTTGTTAGTTTAATCTAAAGGTATTTTAAGGTGGTTGGTTTTGAGGTAACCTGGCTTCCCATCCTTACTTCACTAGATCAAAGGGGAGCATAGAAATGACATCTGAAAGTCACCTGCCAATCGTCAACTCCACCATGGAAGACATAAATCCAGTCATCCCAACATCTGAGTCCGCAACAGCTGAAGAAAACAGGATTCTGCGTTGTCGCATGCTGGAAATGTGGGACGCATGGTCCAATGGTAGGGAACCACCCAGCACCATCCCGGGTTTACCAGAGATAATCCCCAGGGCAGGAGGGACGTCCAAGATCCCCATAAGCTACCCAGCCACGCCATTTTGATATCCAACTATGTTGGCTCACGTTGCCGGAAGGCCTTCTGAGGTTCGACCCAAGGCCTTGTTTTCTGGTGTGTCTTCCAACATTTTCACCGCACCACCAATCTCGCCCATAGCCCCACCAACTATCTCCGGGCCAAGTTTCGAGCCGCCAGCATTCACATTCCAAACACCATCCATCCATCAGGATACCGCTCATGCTACTCCCAGAAGGTTACAATTCAACAGGGCAATCATTAATGGCTCAAAAATATATGTCCCGAAGGGGACGTATACGGCGCGGGGGCCAATAATTTCACCCAGGCTAAATGAGCCTGTGGTTATTAGCTGCGTGTTGCAAACTCCCATAAAGAATACTACTACCGTCCCATGGAATTACCGCCGGACAGTGGTGACATACAAAGGGAAAGAGATTACCAGGGAAACAGGCGATATAAACTCTTTAGAGAAATACCTCGACCTGGAAGAGCTAAACAAAAGCAAGTTGAAACGCTTTCCGCCCAAAAGGCCGATCAGTGCTGGAGAGGTAGAAGAATTCTTCAAAAATATGAAAACCTCTGAATACGCCATAATCGAGGAGCTCAAGAAATCCCCCGCCCAGGTCTCGCTTCTGCCCTCGTTTGTGAATTCGAGCGAGCATCAGAAGATCCTGATCAAAACTCTCAACGAAGCATACGTTCCGACAACACCACAATCGAGAAAATGGAGAGGATGGCAGAACGATTTTTTGAGGTCAACCGGATTTCTTTTAGCAAGAATGATTTTCCCCCGGAAGGGGCCACCCACAACAAGCCCTCCACTTAACTGTTAAATATGAAGGTTACTACGTGAAGAGAGTTATGATGGACGGTGGGTCTGGGGTTGACATTTGCCCTCTATCAACAATACAAAGAATGGAGATTGGGACAGAAAGAATCAGGCCCAACAATGTGCGTCCGTGCATTCGATGGTATCAAAAGAGACACGATCGGGTAGATTGATTTGGTTTTGACAATCGGCCCTGTAGACTTCGAAGTAACATTCCAGGTCATGGATATGGATACTTCCTACAATTATTTCTTGGGAAGGCCTTGGATCCATGCGGTTGGGGCAGTGCCATCCACTCTCCACCAGATGGTTAAATTCGAACATGAGGACCAGGAAATCGTGGTCCATGGGGAAGACGATCAATCTATTTACAGGGACCCATTAGCCCCATGCCTGGAAGCAAGAGAGGGAAGCGAGCACATAGTCTACCGGGCTTTCGAGATTGTGGTTGCGGACCAGCATGAGGAAGGAACCCCATGCCCTCAACCCTTCCTATCGAACGCATCAATTATGGTCACCAACGACATGATCAAACATGGGCACACACCAGGAAAAGGGCTCGGGATGTCCTTGCAAGGCATTAAAGAACCCGTCACTTTGCCTGCCAATAAAAAGGTTTTCGGCATAGGGTTTCAAGCTACCCCAGACGATGAAAAATGGGCTGACCAACACAAGAAAAATGGTTGGGTATTGCCTCAGCCAATCCCACATATCACCGCATCATTTGTCAAGCCAAAATACGTGGAAGAAGAAGAAGAGGTTTTCACGACCGAAGAAATAGAAGAAATATGCGGAGCAATGAGGCTAATGTTGTACGAGGCCCATATGGTCCAACCAGGAGAGGGCTCCAGCACTGCTGAAGTACAGTATATGTGACCTGATGCCAACTTTCAAAACTGGGAGGCTACTCCATTCCCTGTCCGACGGGAGTCTTGGTAGTTCAGCTTTTTGCCATCCTTTCTGCACTATGAGTTATTTCAGGGTGTAACTCAAGTTTTAAATTCTTGCCTTTAAATTTCGATGTAAACTCTCCTATGTTCAAATTCAATGAAGTGAAATCAAAATTTCATCGTCTACTATTTCTCTCTGATTTTTGTTTACTTTTCTTATTTTTTCTGTCCTAATAATGCGGCTTTAAAAAACATGACATGCTTGCGGACTTCCTGATATGATGATAATACGTCGTCTAACCTCGAAATAATTAATCAAGAACTGGAATATGACGACGAAGAGGCTTTAAGGGAAATAAATCGAGAATTAGAGCAATTCGAGAATAAGCCTAAGCCAAATTTAAACAAAACGGAACCCATTAACTTGGGCAGTGAAGAAGAGATTCGAGAAACCATGATAAGCGCCCATGCGGATGAAAAGACTAAAGACGCCTTGATTCAACTCCTGTTAGAATTCATGGAAGTATTTGCTTGGTCCTACGACGATATGCCCGAATTAAGTATTAACTTGGTGGTGCACAAATTTCCAACCTACCCCGGTCATCCACCGATCCAACAAAAGCAGAGGAAGTTCAAAATAGACATGAGTGACAAGATCAAAGAAGAGGTCACTAAACAACTAAAGGCCGGAGTAATCCGAGTGGTCCAATACACCACCTGGCTAGCCAATGTGGTTCCGGTGCCTAAAAAGGACGGAAAGGTCCGAGTATGTGTTGACTACCGAGATCTGAATAAAGCCAGTCCCAAAGATAATTTTCCGCTACCAAATATACACATCTTAGTGGACAATTGTGCCAAAAATGTGGTACAGTCTTTTATCGATTGCTATGCCGGATATCACCAGGTGTTGATGGATGGAGAAGATGCAGAAAAGACAGCCTTCACTACACCCTAGGGAACATACTATTACCGAGTCATTCCGTTTGGTCTAAAGAATGCTGGGGCTACTTATATGAGGGCCATGACCGCCATATTTCACGACATGATGCATAGGGAGATTGAGGTGTACGTGGATGATGTGATTATTAAGTCCAGAACCCAAAAGGACCATGTGCAGCATTTGAGGAAATTTTTCGAACGCCTGCGTATACATTATTTGAAGTTAAACCCAGCCAAATGCTCTTTCAGAGTCCCATCTGGAAAATTACTGGGATTTATAGTCAGTCGACGAGGCATCGAGTTGGATCCAACAAAGATAAAATCCATCCTGGATCTCCCACCCCCGAGAACCAAGAAGGAAGTCATGAGTCTATTCGGTAGGTTGAATTACATCAGTAGGTTCATCGCTCAGTTGACCTCCACATGCGAGCCTATATTCAAGCTATTGAAAAAAGATGTGGCCATCGAATGGATAGACGAGTGCCAGGGCGCTTTTAATAAGATCAAATAATATCTGTCAAATCCTTCAGTGTTAGTCCCACCAGAACCAGGAAGGCCTTTGTTCCTATACCTGACAGTGCTAGAAAATTCCTTTGGGTGTGTTCTCAGGCAACACGATGCAACCGGGAAGAAAGAGCAAGCCATTTATTACTTAAGTAAGAAGTTCACAAACTACGAGGCCAAGTATTCTCAGTTAGAAAGGACCTGATGTGCTCTAACTTGGGTGGCTCAGAAGCTCAGACATTATCTACTGGCTTACACCACCTACCTCATCACGAGGTTGGATCCTTTGAAGTACATATTTCAAAAGCCGATGTCTACCGGGAGATTAGCCAAATTGCAAATCTTGCTCACATAATTCGATATTGTCTATGTCACTCGCACGGCTATGAAAGCTCAAACATTGGCCGATCATCTAGCTGAAAATCCGGTCGATGATGAATACCAGCCTTTGAACACTTATTTTCTGGATGAAGAAATCAATTCCATCGAAGTAATCTTGGAAGGCGCTGACACCTGGAAAATGTTCTTCGACGGGGCGGCTAATGCGAAAGGTATCGAGATAGGGGAAATCTTGACTTCACCGCGGGACAACACTACCCAGCCACGGCCCGTCTCCGATTCTTCCGCACAAACAATACCGCCGAATATGAAGCTTGTATAATGGGCATGAACATGGCCGTTGACATGGATGTAGAAGAATTGTTGATCATGGGGGACTCCGATTTGGTCATTAAGAAGGCTCAGGGAAAGAGGGAAACTCGAGATGTCAAACTCCTTCCCGACAAGCAGCATGTGGAGAATCTTAGTAAATGATTCAAAACCGTCGAGTTTAGGTATATTCCTCGGTGCCACAATGAGTTAGCTGATGCTTTGGCCACCCTAGCTGCAATGCTACCCTATCCAGGTAATGTTCGCATAGACCCATTGGAGATCCAAATCAAGGAGAGACATGGTTACTGCAACACGGTCGAAGTAGAGTCCGATGTCCAACCATGGTATTATGATATTAAAAGATTTTTGAAGACAAAAGAATATCCCGAGCAGGCCAACGGGGACCAAAAGAGAACCATTTGAAGGCTCGCCAGCAGTTTCTTCCTAAGTGGGGAAGTACTGTATACAAGGACACCTGATCTAAATCTGTTACGATGTGTAGACGCCAAAGAAGCCAAAAAGTTCATGGGCGAGGTTCACTCAGGAGTATGCGGTCCCCACATGAATGGGTACGTCCTCGCAAAGAAAATCTTGCGGGCTGGATATTATTGGATGACCATGGAGAAAGATTGTTTCGGTTTCGTCCGGAAGTGCCATAAGTGTCAAATACATGGCGAGCTAATCCATGCGCCACCTTCAGAACTGCATCCTATGTCGGCGCCCTGGCCATTTGTTGCTTGGGGAATGGATGTAATTGGGCCAATCGAGCCAAGGGCCTCAAACAGGCACAAAGCCATCTTGGTTGCTATCGACTATTTCACGAAATGGGTCGAGGCCGTCACGTTTAAAGTTGTCACTAAGAAAGTGGTGGTGGATTTCGTGCACACTAATATCATTTGTATTTTTGGTATCCCAAAAACCATCATTACCGACAACGCCGCAAATCTAAACAGTAACTTGATGAGAGAGGCGTGTGAACAGTTCCAGATAACACACCGCAACTCGACCCCTTACCAGCCCAAAGCAAATGGCGCCGTTGAAGCAGCAAACAAAAACATCAAGAAAATTATCAGGAAAATGATTCAAACATCTAGACAATGGCATGAAAATTTGCCTTTTGCATTGTTGCGATACCGCATGACCGTGCGTACATCGGTGGGAGCTACCCCTTACCTATTGGTTTATGGCACAGAAGCCATGATACCCGCTGAAGTTGAAATTCCTTCCCTTCGGGTTATTGTTGAAGCAGAAATTAAAGACAATGAGTGGGTCAAGACCCGACTAGAGCAATTAACTCTGATTGATGAGAAAAGAATGGTTGCAGTATGCCACGGACAATTATACCAGCAAAGAATGGCCTGCGCTTACAACATCAAAGTGCGACCTAGGTACTTCGAGGTAGGGCAACTTGTTTTAAGACGTATTCTCCCACACCACGAAGAAGCGAAAGGAAAATTCTCCCCAAATTGGAAAGGTCCATACATCATAAGGAAATTGCTACCAAAAGGAGCGTTATACCTGGGAGACATCAAAGGAAATGACCCCGAAATGACTGTCAAGGCAGATGCCATCAAAAGGTACTGTGTTTGATCCTCTATATATCTGTAAGTGTTCTCCGCTTGGGATGACGAAGGCTCTCATTCTCGCTACCCAAACAGCATTAACCCTTTTGCAAACCCTTTGAGCTGGTTACTCTTCTTTGATTACCCTTTTTGGAACCCGAAGTTTCTTATAAAAAAAAAGTTTCCTGAAATACGTTCGACTTGATTCCGAAATGATACGTAGGAAGCCTCTCCCTGGGGTTCAGTCACACCAAAATAAAGATCTAGATCTCTCCAAGAGTTTAAGCTGGGGCAAGTGTTAAGATTTGGCAGTGTGTCGCCGGAGGGGTTCCAAAGTTGTAATTCAATATAATTTCTTTGCACCAAAACCCTGTTCAAGTCCTTCCGATCAATCGACAAAGATGTCCAAAATTGGAGGATACAGTTGTTCGGAGCTGATACAAGCAATGAGAAAAATTAAAATGAGAGAGTTTTATCGGTGAAAACCCACACGGGCACTGTAAGGCGACGGTGAGTTGAGAAATTGAAAATGAGAGAGTCTTGTTAGTGAAAAATCGCAAAGAGCATTACAAGACGACGGTAAGAAGATAAATGAGAGAGGTTAGTCGGTGAAAACCCGTAAAGGGTGCCACTAATCGAAAAGGATAATGGATCACTGATATGGACGCAGTTCGGGGCAAGGTTTCTCGGTCTCGGGGTAATAGTTGTGATGAATTTCTGAGAGCCGGACGGTTTACACGGATCAGACATCCAGTCCAAAAGGCATGTCATGAACATTGAAGTCCGCATGCACTCCAGATAAGTCGTTCTTTCCTTTCCCCCGAAAGGGATACTTTTTGTTTAAATTCATTGTCCATTATGTCATTTATTTTTCTTTGAATCCCTTTCGGTCTAACTCTATTCCTAAACTAAGGCAAAGAAAAGATGGAAAGACTGATTTACAGGGCTCTCATTTGACACGGGCTAATATGCAAAAGGCACCCATCCTCGTCAGGGGCATCGAGTCGATCCCGACTGGCCGAAGCAGTCGATACTTCAAACTCAAAGCCATGAAAGGAGGAAATCAAATTGAATTTCCTATAAAAGCGATTGAAGTTGAAAGGATGAGCCCCACGTGGCTAACCATCTTGGCAAGGTTTGAAAAGCCAAATATTCCAAATGACCTAAAGTTACAGTTGGAAGAAAAGTCAGAAATGAAAAGCCAATAAAGGCGAAATAAAGTTGGAAAGGTTAACTCCCACACGACTAACCATCACAGCAGAATTTGAGGGCCAAAACTTCCCCCCGATACTCTGGAAATCCAAAAGAGAAAGCAAGTGAAAGGCCTACAAAGGCAAAATAAAATGTTGGGTCTCATGTGACCGATCACCATGGTAAAATCTAGAAAGCCAAGGCCTCCGGGATTAGAGATGAAACCCAATCCTCAGCAAGCCAGTGGTTGAGATCTCCATCAAGAGACCTGAGATCAAGCGATTGAAAATCAAGGTCGCAAAACCAACCACCGTTTCAAACTAACAAATGGTTCTTTGTTTGAAAATAGGAAACAGGTGCAAAAGCAATCGTGTAAAAGCAGGGGAGATCAGAAGGAATTGCGCAAGAGCTAGAAAGAGCTTTGCAACATTGACTCCAAAGAAAGGAAGTTTCCTCCAAAATCTTTTCCTGCATATATATAAAAAGCAGAAGAAGTTGAAATTGAATATGATGCAAACCTAAAAGTAGCATTGGACCCTCAACCCCTAGCCAAACATTTTCCAACAAAGGATATCCCAGTCCTCAATTGATGCCAACATAGGGTCCCACACTCAAGCAGACACCGGCATAACCTGGTGATCTCTTCTTTTTCTGACAACGGCATAACTTGTTGATCACTCCCTTTTCCCCAAGAAACAGCATAACCTGTTGACCTTTCCAGACACCGGCATAACCTGGTGATCTTCCTGACAACAGCATAACCTGTTGATCATTTCCCAACACTGGCATAACCCAGTGATCTCTTCCTCAGGCAATGGCATAACCTGTTGACCTTTCCAGGCACCGGCATAACCTGGTGATCTTCCTAACAACAACATAACCTGTTGATCATTTCCAGACACAGGCATAACCTAGTGATCTCTTCACCAGGCAATGGCAAAACCTGTTGACCTTTCCAGACACTGGCATAACCTTGTGATCTTCCTGACAACGGCATAACCTGTTGATCATTTCCAGACACTGGCATAACCCAGTGATTTCTCCCCTAGACAATGGCATAACCTGTTCACCTTTCCAGACACCGGCATAACTTGGTGATCTTCCTGACAATAGCATAACCTGTTGATCATTTCCAGACACTGGCATAACCGAATGATCTCTTCCCTAGGAAATGGCATAACTTGTTGACCTTTCCAGACACAAGCATAACCTGGTGATCTTTTTCCAGGCAACCACATAACCTATTGGCCTTTCCAGACATCGGCATAACCTGGTGATCTCTTCTTTTTTCGACAACAGCATGACCTGTTGATCGCTCTGTTTTCCCCAGGCAACAACATAGCCTGTTGACCTCTCCAGGCACCTGCATAACCTGGTAATCTTCCTGACAACACCATAACCTGTTGATTATCTTCAGACACTGGCATAACCCAGTGATCTCTTTGTCAGGCAACAGCATGACCTGTTGACCTTTCCAGACACCAGCATAACCTGGTGATCTTTTCTTCTCCAGATATTGGCATAACCTAGTGATCTCTTTTCCCCAGGTAACAACATAGCCTGTTGACCTTCCCAGACAACGGTATAACCTGTTGATCTCTTCTTGATGACAGCATAACCTGTCAATCTTTTCCGACATAGGGTCTCCAATCCCTAGTTGATTTCACCTTTTAGGCATAGGGTATCCACCCCCTAGTCTGCATTCCCTCCGGGTACACAGTTCCCGGCCTTTTATTGCTTTCAATAATAAAATAGCATAGATTTTATTACAATAACTCACGAAATTTTCCTAGTGAAAACTGGGGCAGAAATTTCATTCATTTGTTTTGATTTTGTGCAGATTATGTTTCTAGAACATTGGAACTCGAGATGACCAAAAGAAGAAGTTTCGATCCAAAATAACAAAACAAAAGAAGAAAGAGAAGATTGAATCCAAAAGTGCAGATACGGAGAAAATACGGACTATTCAGGACGAGATTGAAGTCATCCGTTCGATATATCCTGCCTTGATCCGAAAAGCAAAGAGACGAAACCAACACCTGCAGCTAACAAATATCAAGATCCAGGTCAGAGTTAGCGGAAGATCAAGATTCCAGAACAGGTCTTAGATAGGAATCTTGTAACTAGCAGCGGATAAGTATAATTATTCTGTCGTTTTGTTTACTTTGGGTGTAATAAGGAGATCCGCAGCAGTAACAACAACAACCGCAGTGAAACCACAGTTACTCGGTAGTCCCAGTTACCCAAAACTTCCAGAACTACACTGACATGATTCCTTTGCAGCCAAGGATATGTAGGCAACCTTGAAGCAGGGTTCGGTCAAACTTTTCAAAAACGCTTCACAATGGAACATATGAATAAGTAAAAATCATTTATCGCTGCTCACTTTGTCTTTGCCCGAAAACTCTTCATGTTTCCGAGCAAAGAGGGGCATCTGTGAGCATGTGATTTTTTACCCGCCATATACTCCTACAAAATTTGATAAAATAAATTAATTTCACAGATTTCTTGTTGAATTTTAGTGTTAATTGTGAATTTATTTTGCATTCCATATTCGTAATTCATCCTTTAAAATTATTTAAACTTGCGAAAATTAGGCGCATCATTATTATCAAGGAATTATAAAGTTATAGTTAACTAAATAATAAACGAATGATGCTTACCTTACGTAATGTAGTTTTAACAATTAATTATTAAAAACTAATCATATTTTATTCGATAAATCATGGATATAATTAGGAATATAGAATTGGTCATGTTATTCTTGATTAATCTGTAAATAAATAAGGTTTAATTTAATTACTACATTCCTTGGATTAAATTAGATTTGAATTTAATTAATTTAATTATTTAGTTAATTAAAGGGGATTAAAATCGGACCTGGGCCAAAACTACCCAACCCCAAACCCCTTCTCCATACACAATACACTCCAACCCAAACCCCTTACCCGGCCTGCCCAAACCCAGTACCCAAAACGACATCGTTTAAGAGGTGCT
>ML320735.1:0-12622 GCA_005239505.1 Nicotiana paniculata
ATATAAGGGAAAGCAGCATGTATGTCATAACCTAATATGCCGGCATCAAACATGTCATAGGGTGTTTCTAAGTTACTCAGTGTCTTCCTAAATACTCTAAAAAAAATAATTTTAAAAACCTGGTTCAAGTTACACCCTTGGAAAAGAACCGGTGCCCAAAGAAAAACCAAGGGATACTACCTAACTATCCTACAAAAAAAATTACAAATCTTTTTGGTGTTTTTAAATCAGACTTTATCCCTCAAGAAAATTGTCCAACAGATCGATCGTTGGGAAAAATCCGAGATTTTTCTAAAANTGAGACTCTCTCGGTTCTAGCTCGAACATGATTCTCAATCTTTAGAGTAGGGATGACCCCACACTTAAGCTCAAACATACCCCTCAGCTTCAAATTTTGGGTACTCAGACTTCCCCTACTCTGCAAAATAAAAACAACACAAAACTAACACTAAAAATAATGAAATGATATACAGGCTAGGTTGCCTCCCAACAAGCGCATTATTTATAGTCGTGGCACGACGCAGAATCTCGCTTCACTAATCAGTGAGCACGACCTTGGTCTTCTCATGATTTATGCTACCACCCCAATAGTGTTTGACTATATGTCCATTCACTAAAAAATTTCTTTCACCATGTATTGCTCGCAACTCAAGTGCACCATATGGGGTGATTCTCACTATCTCAAATGGGCCTGACCATCTCGATTTCAGCTTTCCAGGAAACAGTCTCAGGCTAGAATTGAATAATAATACCTATTGGCGTGGCTCAAAATGACGTGGGTTTATGTGTTTGTCATGCCATCTCTTGGTCTTTTCTTTGTAAAGTTTGGCATTTTCGTATGAGTGCAACCTGAACTCATCCAATTCATCCAACTGCAGCAATCTTTTCTCACCCGCGACTTCAAGGTTCATGTTTAGCTTCTTGATGGCCCAATATGCTCTATGTTCAAGCTCTACGGGCAAGTGACATGCCTTCCCATAGACCATCTTGTACGGTGATGCCCCAATTGGTGTTTTGTACGCTGTTCTGTATGCCCATAAGGCATCATCTAACTTAGCAGCCCAATCTTTCCTGTTCACACTCACCGTTTTCTCTAATATTTTCTTAATTTCTCTGTTGGATACCTCTACTTGTCCATTTGTTTGAGGGTGATATGCTATTTCAAATCGATGACGGACCCCATATTTAGCTAAAAGGTTATTCAACAACCGATTGCAAAAGTGGGTTCCTTCATCACTAATCAAGGCACGTGGAGTACCAAATCTGGAGAATATATTCTTCTTCATAAACACAGCGACAAGCATGGCATCATTCGTCGGCAATGCAATTGCCTTCACCCATTTCGACACGTAGTCAACTGCCAGCAATATGTATTTATTTCCCCTGGATGATGGGAATGGACCCATAAAGTCTATCCCCCATACATCAAAAATCTCTACCTCCAAGATATTATTCAAAGGCATCTCGTGCTTCCTTGTTATCATTCCTGTTCTCTGGCATTGGTCACACTTTTTAACAAATGCATGGGCATATTTGAATAGCGTTGGCCAAAAAAACCAGATTGTGGCACTTTCGCCGCTATTTTATATCCACCATCATGGCCCCCATATGGTGATGCATGACAATCATACATCATAAGTTACACTTCTTTATCAGGAATACATTTCCTCATTAACTGATCACCACATTCTTTGTACATGTAGGGTTCATCCCAGTAGTAAAACTTCACATCGCGTAAGAACCTCTTTCTTGCTTCAGATTCTATTTCCGGAGGAAGTACCCCACTCACTGAATAATTCACATAGTCTGCATACCACGGAGGAGGGTCTTGGGTTATAGCAAAAAGTTGCTCATCAGGAAAAACTTCTTTAATATCTCCACCCTCCTCAACATGATCATGATTTTCCAGCCTTGACAGATGGTCAGCTACTTGGTTATCAGTGCCCTTTCGGTCTCTTATCTCCACATCAAATTCCTGCAACAATAAAACCCAGCGCATCAATCTAGCTTTAGATTCTTTCTTTGTAAATAAATACCTGATTTCTGCGTGATCTGGGTGGACTATAACTTTCGTTCCCACCAAGTATGCCCGTAATTTTTCAAAGGCCCACACCACAACTAACAGCTCCTTTTCAGTGGTGGTGTAATTCTGTAGTGCATCATCAAGGTTCTTACTCACATAGTAGATGGAATAAAACACCTTGTCTTTCCTTTGGCTTAGCACTGCCCCAATTGCATCGTCACTTGCATCACACATAAGTTCAAATGGTACTGATCAATCAGGTGCAACAATTATGGGGGCAACTACTAATATCTTCTTGAGCTCCTCAAATGCCTTCAGGGAGGGTGCATCAAAATTGAACTTGACATCTTTTTCCAGCAACCTGCACAAAGGAGTAGCAATTTTAGAAAAATCTTTAATAAAGCGCCTATAAAATCCTGCGTGTCCCAAGAAACTCCGGATGCCCTTCACTGAAATTGGTGGAGGTAGTTTTTCAACTGCCTCCACTTTTGCCTTATCAACTTCGATGCCACTTTTAGATACTCTATGACCCAAAACGATGCCTTCCTGCACCATGAAGTGACATTTCTCCCAATTTAACACCAGATTTGTTTCTTCACAACGGGCCAACACCATGCTCAAATTTTTCAAACAATCATCATAAGATGACCCAAAGACTGAGAAGTCATCCATGAACACCTCTACGAATTTTTCCACCATGTCAGTGAAAATAGCCATCATACATCTCTGGAAGGTAGCTGGTGCATTGCAAAGACCAAATGGCATTCGCTTGAAGGTGAAGGTGCCATAAGGTCAATTAAACATGGTCTTCTCCTGATCCTCTAGGCATATGACAATTTGATTGTAACCTGAATACCCATCAAGAAAGCAATAATATTCATGCCCTGCTAATCTGTCCAGCATTTGATCAATGAATGGGAGGGGAAAGTGATCCTTTCGGGTTGCTTTGTTGAGCCTTCGATTATAAATTCAAACTCTCCAACCCATAACAGTGCGGGTAGTAACTAGCTCATTTTTTTCATTCTCAATCACGGTCATCCCTCCCTTTTTGGGCACACATTGAACCGGGCACACCCAGTTTCTGACAGAAATAGGGAAAATGATACCTGCATCCAGTAATTTTATTACTTCTTTCTTCACTACTTATTTCATGATGGGGTTTAGTCTTCTTTGCTTCTCAACACTCGGGCGATGTCCATCTTCCAAAAAGATTTTATGCATGCAAAACGATGGGCTGATTCCCTTAATATCTGCAATGGTCCACTCAATCGCCTTTTTGTGATCACGAAGTACCCTAAGAAATTTCTGTTCTTGTGTATTGGTCAGGATGGATGAGATGATCACGGGCAATGTCTCAGAGTTCCCCAAATAAGCATAGCGTAAATGTGCTGGAAGAGGTTTGATTTCCAGCATTGGAGCCTTTTCAATAGATGGCTTAGGAGGGGTTAGAGTAACATGCTTGTTCAACTCTTCAAATTTTCCTAGCCCGTGGAGGTAACTGCAGGATACTTCAAGAACTTTTTCAATGTCTCCCCTTGTTTCATCCCCACAGTCTTCTTCATCCCCAACCAACACTCGCTAAAGAGGGTCGACATGACTCATGTAGGGAACCATTGATGCCGATTTTCTTTCCACTACAGTAATCATGGATAGCTCTTCATAGTGGACAGGTAACTTGAGTGCCTTATAAACATTAAACACCTCTACTCGATCACCAACTCGCATCGTCATTTTCACTTCACACACATCAATGATAGCTCAGCCTGTAGCTAGGAAGGGACGTCCCAAAATAAATGGGACTTCCTGATCAGGCTCATAGTCCAAGATAATGAAATCAGCTGGGAATATGAAAGAGCACACCTGAACCAGCACATCTTCAATTACTCCCTCAGGATGAGCAAGGGAGTGATCAGCCAATTGTAAAATCACTATTGTTGGACATGGCTCACCCAACCCCAACTGCTTGAACACATATAACGGCATCAAATTAATGTTTGCCCCAAGATCGCACAAAGCTCACCCGAGTGCATGCTTACCAATTGAGATTTGGATAGTAAAACTACCAGGATCTTTTAATTTCTGAGCTAGCTTTCTTTGAATTCTTGAGCTAACTTCCTTAGTTAGCGCCAAGGTTTCGAACTCAGTCAGCTTTCATTTATTGGCCACAATGTCCTTGATGTATTTAGCATATTTGGGAACCTCATGCAGAATGTCTACCAGTGGAATATTGTTTTGTACCTGCTTCAAGAGGTCAAGAAACTTTTTGTATGCGGCATTATCTTTCACTTTTTGCAGCCTTTGAGGGAATGGAGGGGGTGGCCTCGCAACAAATGGTGGGGGTTGCTTAGCCACCGCCTCCTTTGCTGGCTTATCTGATTCTTTTGGGTTGTCTGATGTTGATTCAATAGTGGTTGGTTTCTCATTAAAAGTTACCTGCTTTCTCTTTTTGGACTGGACTTCTTCCAATTGCCTTCCACTCCTCAATGATACAACATTAACAGATGCTTTAGGATTAGCTGCAGTGTCACTTGGAAGAGCTCCCGTTGGTCGGGTATTTTGAGAAATGGCAAGTTTCCCCACTTGACGTTCTAAATTTCTCATCGCTACAGTCTGGGCTTGGTGGTCAGCCATTATTTTCTGATTGAAATCAAGTTGGTCGTTCATCATTCTATTCATAATCTCCTCGAGGCTTGTTGATGGTTCAACCTGAGGTAGTTTGTATTGTCGTTGAGGTGCTGGATGCCTGTAGTGATTCTGAGTGCTTTGATTTCCACCCCAAGAGAAGTTTGGGTGGTTTCTCCAGTTGGGGTTATAAGTGTTTCCATATTGATTTGCTTGTCCCCTATTCGCGTTACCCACAAAGCAGACAGACTCTGGATTAACTGGGCATAAATCACTTGAATGACCCTCTCCACAGACTTCACAAAATACCTGAATCTGTTGCACTGGTTGGGCCTGTTGCACTGGTTGAGATTGTTGCTTGTTAATGATCAGGTTCATCTGATTGACTTGGTTAGTCAATGTGGAAATCTGAGCTGACAATGCTGAAACCACATCTAGTTCAAGAACCCCTGGTGACTTTTGAACCACATTTCTCCCCATCTCACCTTGCCAGTCTGGATTGCTTTTGGATAATTATTCAGCAATGCAAATATTTCATCATAATTCTTCTCCAACACGTGACCTCCGGCTACTACATCTACCACAATTTTTGTTTGCGGATGGAGTCCTTCAATGAAAATGTGAACTAACACCTCGTTTGTCTGATTGTGATAAGGGAAATCTCTGAGTATCCCCTTGAACCTTTCCCACACTGAATATAAAGATTCGCCCATTTTCTGTTTAAAGGAGACTATCTCACTCCTGATCTTTGCAGTCTTTCCCGAAGGGAAGAACCTTTCGAGAAATTTTCTTGCCAAATCGTTCCATGTTGTAATGGAATTAGCTGGTTTTGCCTTCAACCATCTCTTTGCTTCGCCCAATAGAGAGAATGGGAAAAGCGTGAGCCTCACATAATCTGGCGTGACCCCGTTAGTGATATAAGTATCACTAATCTCCAAGAAGTTCAGAATGTGCTGATGTGGATCCTCGTGTGGAAGACCCATAAACTGCCCGTTTGCATGAAGTAGTTGGATCATACTCTGTTTCATCTCAAAGTGCCTAGTGATTCTGGGCTTCACGATGATGGAGGTAACATTAGCAATACTAGGCATTTCCACCTCCTGAACAGCCATGTGTTGTTCCTCTGCCATGTTCACAGGAAATTGGATGAGGTCCTGAATATTCTGTATCTCTTGCTTCTCGCAACCTCCTGTGAAATGTTCTCTCAGGTTCGGAATCAAAGCCGTCAAGTCTGTCCTGGATTCTGACCCTACGCATTCAATCGAATTTCCTGAGATTAGAGCAAAAATCACGTGACGTTAGACTCAATGAAATAAACAATTAAAGCAAAAACTAGAAAGTAGTCTATATTCAAGTCCCCGCAACTGCGCCAACAACTTGTTGGTCCCAAACGCACACGCAAGTATACGTGGTCGTAGCAAGTAATATAATGTTAAATCGAATGTCGAACCCACAAGGACTTGCATAAACTACTTGCCGAATCAGTCTAATTGTTATTTAATCAAGCCAAAATAAAATCCAGGAACGTAACTAATTTATACTACGATTCTACGAACTAACTAATTATCTAGTAACGAGAGTATTGTTTTGTATTCAGTAGAGGCAAATATTCCAGGGTTGTGATCAATTCACCACTCGTATTGCATTCTAATTAACTCTCCCCTTCATATAATTCACTCATGGTTGNTTTACGATGTTTAATTAAGCACGGTAACTAGGTATATTCCTATACTAACCACAAATTCGCTCCCCTGAAGAGTTAAGATCGCGCTCTCTTCAATTCTTCTCTAATCTATATACGGCTTTCCCAAGCATAACATAGATAGTATATAGGACCAAATTGTTGGCCAGACAATTAAGCAATTAAACACAAAATTGAAGAAACAACCATATATTGAGTGAACTATATCCAAGGTTAAATTAATGTCGAATAACAATATTCATGGCTAAACCACAACCCCAGAACAATGGATGTTTAGTCAATCATGCTATAATAAAACAATTGCATCAGTGTTGCATAAATTGAAAATACTAGAATAAGATGAAGAAAACTGAGAAATCCTTCGCTTCCTAATGATCCCATGTGTATCTTCTCTCCAAAAATGGCATCCCTCCTTCAAAGTTGTGTTGTTGGGTCTATTTATATGTTTTGGGACAAACTCTAAACGTGGAGGATACTTCTAGTCAAACCGGGAAACAGTTAAAACCTTCAAAACTCGGACTAGGCCGGATCAGGGACCAGGCGTTACAGGCCAAACGCCTGGCCAGGGCTGGCGTTATGGTCCAAACGCCCCAAACGCCTGGTGACACCATGCTTTATAGTCCAAACTCCCGGCTATAGCCCGGTTCACTCCTTTTTGACTCTTGAGCATACTTTTGACGTTTATGCATCCATTTAGCTCGACTTCCATCTCCAATTCACCTACACATGAAATAGACTCCATTATGCACATACGACGTGTATTTTTATCATTAACGCACATAAAATGTAAGGCACATAATGCTTTAAACCAAGAATTATAGCCACACATCAGACATCAAATAGGAACCAAGGAACCATAACCAATGCTTCAAAAAGGCCAAATTACATTTTTGGCATTTGATGGCAATTAAACTGGAATTCCGCCAGTCATGCCTGTATTATCGCCTGTCGTGGCACAAGCCCGACGCCGCGGTACAAAGCTGGTACCGGATCACCTGATATTTTTCCGAGACATAAAATACGACCCAAGGAACCATAACAAATGCTTCCAAATGACCAAATTATATTTTTTGGCATTTTATGGCAATTAAACTGGAATTCCGCCAGTCGTGCCTGTATTATCGCATGCCATGGCCAAAGCCCGATGTCGTGGTACGGAGACGGTACCGGATCACCTGATATTGTATGGGACATCAAATATGACCCAAGAAACCATAACCAACACTTCTAAATGACCAAAGTACATTTTTGGCATTTTATGGCAATTAAATTGGAATTCCGCTAGTCGTGCCTGTATTATCGCCTGCCATGGCCCAAGCTCGACGCCGTGGTACGGAGCCGGTACAGGATCACTTGATATTTGTCAGGGACATCATATACGACCCAAGGAACCATAACCAACACTTCGAAATGACCAAATTACATTTTTTGGCATTTTATGGAATTAAACTGAAATTTCGCCAGTCGTGCTAGTATTATCGCATGCCATGGCCAAAGCCCAATGTCGTGGTACGTAGCCGGTACCGAATCGCCTGATATTTGTACGGAACACCAAATAAGACCCAAAAAACCATAACCAACACTTTTAAATGACCAAAGTACCTTTTTGGCATTTTATGGCAATTAAACTGGAATTCTGCCAGTCGTGCCTGTATTATCGCCTGCCATGGCCCAGGCTCAACGCCGTGGTATGGAGCTGGTACAGGATCGCTTGATATTCGTCCTATGCATCAAATACGACCCAAGGAAGCATAACCAACACTTCGAAATGACCAACCTACATTTTTTGGCATTTTATGGCAATTAAACTGGATTTCCCCCAGTCGTGCCTGTATTATCGTCTACCGAGGCCCAAGCCCGACGCCGTGGTACGGAGCCGGTACCTGATCGCCTGATATTTGTGCGGGACATCAAATACGACCCAAGGAACCATGACCAACTCTTCGAAATGACCAAGTTACATTTTTGGCATTTTATGGCAATTAAACTGGAATTCGCCATTCGTGCCTGTATTATCGCCTGTCGTGGACCAAGCCCGATGTCGTGGTACGGAGATGGTACCAGATCGCCAGATATTTTTCTAGTAAATCAAATACGACCCAAGGAACTATAACAAATGCTTCAAAATGACCAAATTACATATTTTGGCATTTTATTGCAATTAAACTAGAATTCTGCCAGTCGTGCCTGTATTATCGCCTGCCGTGGCCCAAGCCCGACGCCGTGGTACGGAGCGGGTAAAGGATTGCCTGATATTTGTTCAGGACATCAAATACAAACCAAGGAACTATAACCAATGCTTCAAAATGACCAAACTACCTTTTTGGCGTTTTATTGCAATTAAACTAGAATTCCGCCAGTCGTGCCTGTATTATCGCATGTCATGGCCCAAGCCCGACGCCGTGGTATGCAGCTGGTACCGGATCACCTGATATTTTTCCGAGACATCAAATACAACCCAAGGAACCATAACCAACGCTTCAAAATAACCAAATTACATATTTTGGCCTTTTTGGCCCAAGCCCGACCCCGTGGTACGGAGCCGGAATCGGATCGCCTGATATTTTTTTGGGACATCAAATACGACCCAAGGAACCATAACCAAAGCTTTGAAATGACCAAATTACATATTTGGCATATTATGGCAATTAAACTGGAAATCCGCCAGTTGTGCTTGTATTATATCCTATCGCGGCCGAAGCCCGACGCCATGGTACTGAGCCCGTATCGGATCGTCTGATATTTTTCCGGGACATCAAATACGACCCAAGGAACCATAACCAACAGTTCAAAAAGACCAAATTACATTTTTTGGCATTTTATGGCAATTAAACTGGACTTTCGCCAGTCGTGCCTGTATTATCACCTGTCGTGAACCAAGCCCGATGCCGTGGTGTAGAGCCAGTATCGGATCACCTGATATTTGTCCGGGACATCAAGTACGACCAATGGAACCATAACAAACGGTTTGAAATGACCAAATTACTTTTTTTGGAATTTATGGCAATTAAACTGGAATTCCGCCAGTCGTGCATGTATTATCGCATGCCATGGACAAATCCGGATGCCGTCATATGGAGCCTGTACCAGATCGCCTGATATTTGTACGGGACATCAAATACAACCAACGTAACCATAACCAACACTTCTAAATGACCAAAGTACATTTTTGGTATTTTATGGCAATTAAACTAAAATTCCGCCAGTCGTGCCTGTATTATCGCCTGCCATGGCCCAAGCTCGACGCCGTGGTACGGAGTTGGTACTAGATCACCTGATATTCTTCCGGGACATCAAATACGACCAAGGAACCATAACCAACACTTTGAAATGACAAAATTATATTTTTTGGCATTTTATGGCAATTAAAATGGAATTTCGCAAGTCGTGCATGTATTATTGCCTGTCGTGGCCCAAGCCTGACGCCGTGGTACGGGGAAGGTACCGGAACGACTGATATTTTTGTGTGACATCAAATATGACCCAAGGAACCATAACCAACACTTCGAAATGACCAACTTACATTTTTTAGCATTTTATGGAAATTGAACTGGAATTCCGCCAATCGTGCCTTTATTATCGTCTACCATGGCCCAAGCCCGACGTCGTGGTGCGGAGCCGGTACCGGATCACCTGATATTTGTGCGGGAAATAAAATACTACCCAAGTAACCATAACCAACGCTTCGAAATGACCAAGTTACATTTTATGCATTTTATGGCAATTAAACTGAATCCCGCCAGTCGTGCTTGTATTATCGCCTGCCGTGGCCCAATCCCGACGCCGTGGTATGGAGCCGGAAAACTGGATCGCCTGATTTTTTTTTGGGAAATCAAATACGACCCAAGGAACCATAACCAATTCTTCGAAATGACCAAATTACATTTTTTGGCATTTTATGGCGATTAAACTGGAATTCCACCAGTCGTGCCTGTATTATCGCATGCCGTGGCCCAAGCCAGACGCCGTGGTACAGAGCTAGAACCGAATTGCCTGATATTTTTCCGGGACATCAATACGGCCCAAGGAACCATAACCAACGCTTTGAAATGACCAAATTACATTTTTTGGCATTTTATGGGAGTTAAACTAGAATTCTACCATTCGTGCATGTATTATCGCCTGCCGTGGCCCAAGCCCGACGCCGTGGTACGGAGCCAGTTTTGGAACGCCTGATATTTGTCCGGGACATCAAATAGGACCCAAGGAACCATAACTAACACTTCAAAATTACCAAATTACTTTTTTTGGCATTTTATGGCAATTAAACTGGAATTCCGCCAGTCGTTCCTGTATTATCGACTGCCATGGCGAAAGGCCGATGCCGTGGTACGGAGTTGGTACCGGATCGCTTGATATTTGTCCGAGACTTTCACGCTCCCCATTTTTTTCCTTGCGGAGATCCGGGTTCAAGACATTTTTGGGACAAACTCCTTTGGAAGGAAGAAGTTAAAAGAATAGTCGCCAACTAACGATTTTATGGTGCGTTAGGGAACCTTGAGTAGTTAACTCATGAACTAGTTTGGCATTACCATAGATTGAGTAAGGGCTTGAAGTTATCCTAAGGGGAAGGTATTAGGCACTCCTCAGGATCCATAACTGTGGGTCCCGGCTAAATGGTTTTGTGAATTCAAACAATAAGCAAATAACAAGTAAGGCTCACATAAGAGGGGATTTCAAACAAGTATTTTTGAAAGTTTAAAATAACTTAGAAGTAAACATTTGAGGAAATATCCTAGGTTTAAAGTAATACGGATCACATCAATTCAATACCAGGTAATCATTCCTCGAAGAGGGGCTACACGTGGTATTAGCGCACCGGTCATCATATCCATATTCTACCCTTCCCACCCCGTGAAGGTAATTAAAGTGTATGTTGGTCACGGATTCTATTGCGTGCTATTACCCGTCCCATCTTATCAGTCCTGGAGGAAGTTAGGACTACTATCCTAAAGGGTAGGTACTAGGCAGAACCCCTAGGTTTAAAGGACAAATTCTAAGCGACAAATAAAACATTTAGGACTGCAAGTATAGGGGACACACAGGAGCAGATATGAGGCTCATGAATCCCTCCACAAATTAATACACATAACTAGCACGACTCAAACACAAAGAGGTCTTTGAATTTTAGAACCTAAGGTAGGATGTCTTAGTAAGAATACAGTAATGGGGCAGTCTGATTACTGAGTTTCAGAAGAAATATTTTTACCAGTTCTAGACTATGAATTCTGATCTGTAATTAGCCAATAATTACAAAGAGATAGTTTTCCCATTTTTAATAAACTTAATGCCTAAGGCTTGCCTAGGCGGGTTTAACAAACTCAAATTATCCTGTTTAAACTTAATCATGGTAAAGGAGTGAGTATTTAAACTAATGTGAATGAAGTGTCCTACA
Organism: Nicotiana paniculata; assembly: GCA_005239505.1. Taxonomy (NCBI): domain Eukaryota; kingdom Viridiplantae; phylum Streptophyta; class Magnoliopsida; order Solanales; family Solanaceae; genus Nicotiana; species Nicotiana paniculata. The sequence goes on from ML320735.1 coordinate 11,743, forward strand.
AAACAGGATATCTAAATGCATACAGGGTGTAGAATGATGCAAACCTACGCATGCTTTTCTAAATGCACAAACATTTTCAGAAATGAGAATCTATTATTATTTTACGGCGGAATTTACTTATTAACACATGTTTTGACTCGAAACAGGAAATACAGAAGCGTAGTTAAGCTGTTGAACCTAGCACATGATTTCTAATGCAAATATTGGCGATTAATGTTTTTAACCTAAAACAGGATTTCTAGACATGGTGATCGTGAAGATGCAGAGAGAGTAACATTATAACAACCATTTTTATAGTTATTTAACTATGAACATGATTTCTAAGTGAGGCATGAGTATGGCAAAGATGATGAGATAAACGGGCCTAAAACATGTTTTCTAATGCATGCATGGCAAGTATTCCTAAGCATGGTATCTATTGCACACGTATACAAAATAAATCCTATAGCATGGTTTCTACCCATAATTATACTAAGCATGCACAACCCAGCCCATTTCACTATCCAGCCCATAACTGTTTTTACCATTAGTTATTACAGACCAGCCTTTCACAAACTCCATAAATAAGGAAATTAAGAAGTTACACTATAGAAGGCCTAACAGTAAGCCCAAGTCCTCAGATCCAACAATTCCATATGCCATGACCTTTTGTAACCCAGGTGAGTCAGAGTTCCTAAGGATCTCAGAAGACCCCAGACAATTCTCACACCCAAGTACCCTAGCCAGGAATGAGTAAGTGAAGTGTGGAATGCCATCCTTTTGTGTTAGAGTTCAATGGGTGCTCAAATGGTCCTCAAGGCAGTGCTCACACGAAGGAGGCTGAACTTAGAACTAAGAGTGGTGAGATGTGCCTATAGTTTAGAAAAGAGTTGAGTTTGAA
>MDKI01033895.1:0-16930 GCA_005239505.1 Nicotiana paniculata
CATGCTTTCTAATTTTGCAGAATTAATTTAACTCCTATAGACATGATTTCTAAGTGTTGAAACCGATTAAACCCCTATAAACATGATCTCTAAGTTTACAAAAGATTTCACCCTATAGTCATGATATCTATTAGTTTGAATCCTATAGACATGATATCTAGTTGAAACTGATTTTTTATGTCTCCTATAGGCATGGTATCTAAATTGAAGAAAATTCACTTTTTATATTTCCTATAGGCATGATATCTAAGTTGAATGATTTTTAATCCCTATAGGCATGGTATCTAAATTGAAGAAAAATGATTTTTTATATTTCCTATAGGCATGATATCTAAGTTGAATGATTTTTAATCCCTATAGGCATGAATTATATTAATCACATGTGGGTAGAATTTTAGACAAGTCACCAGAAAAGTTATTAATTCATACAAATATGATCATATATACATGACCACTAATGCACGTTGAGATTGGAAATATGCGTATATCATATGAACATGGATTCTAATGTTGAATTAACAAAAGACCTACAGGCAGTGTCTCCAATATGCCGAAAATATGTTCAGAGTCAAAAGCAGTCAGAAAAATATCCTATAGGTAGGATCTCTAAATGAACAGTAATATGCACATAAGGAACCAACACAATAGACCTATAAGCAGGATTTCTACCCGAGTTTTTTAACAAAGATATATAAAAAATTTCAGCTTTTACTAGTAACTCCAGATCTATTTATTACAGATATTATTACATTATTACAGCCCAATAATGAATAAATTACACATCAAAATTAATTATACCATAGGGAGCCTTCATAGGCCCAATATAAACTTGGGAACCAGGCCTTCAAGCAAAGCAAGTCTGAAGTATACATGAGGATCCATCCATGGCACATAGAATTAGGTTCCTAGTGTGTCAAAGTTTTCAAAGGCCTCAGGGACCTCGGGCAATGCTCACACCAGGACTACACTTAAAGAAACAGTTCATACATGATTGGAAGACCAACCTTAATGTGTCAGAGTTCGGAGGAGTCTCAAGGACCCTAGGCAGTGCTCACACTGGGGGTGGTAAGAACCTAAATAACTAAGAGTAGAAGTTTGAAAACCAGTATATAAAAGGTAGGGGACAGTTTAATTTTTAGAAGCAAACATATTCAGATTACATGGTTGCAAACAAAGTTGTGCCAAGAAATTAACAGAATCCATATTCAACATATGGTTCAAACAGATTGGTATTTATTCAAACATAGATATTGTACCAGTATTTAAAGCAAAAGAGAAAGGAAACTTGAATTAACAGACAGAATTGGTCATACATTAATTACATACTTGCAATATCTAGTCATGTTCGGAACGGGGAACATACAACTGAATTAGAAAGGGTTTCACATCATTAGAGATAACCTTGTTTACATTATCACTAAGTGAAATCATATGGACATATAGCAAACAGAAGTATGCTGAGGTTTTGAAATAAACTAACCAAATAAGCACATATGATAGAAATAGGATGACAGGGGCTAAATCATACCAGTTGAGAAGAAAGCAAACAGGAAGGTAACAACAATTTAAATCCAGAGAATCTAGCCTTGGCTTTCAGTCGGCCAGATAGTGCAGAAAATCAGAATAACAGAAAGAGAGAACTTAAACTCTTGAGAGAACAGAAAACTTGAGAGTTTTAAGTTGCAAAGTGAAGAAGTTGAAAAAGCGTATAAGTGAGTCTGAGTGTTAGTGTCTCAGTCTAAGTCTCAGTGTGTGTAAAATCAGGGCAAGGGAAGGGCTCTTTATAGCATACAGTAGAGTAAAACCAAATAAGGTATAAAATTAATTACACACAAATAAGGTATGAAAATCAGTTATCAATGAATTAAGGTTAACACGAGTCAATTAACAGGACAGAATCAAGTAAGTATCACTTAAAGAGAATCTCACACGATATAAATAAGCAAACGAGGTTAAGGTTTAAATAAGGTAAGCAGTAAGTCCAAGGATCAATTATAAGCTAATAATCAAAGCACATAAATCAGGCCAGTAAAGGAATTAAGGAAAGTAGTACCAATTATTAATCACACATAAGGAAAGAACAGGTAAAAATCCGATAAGGAAATATCGTTTGTAAAGGAAAGCACAATTTTGAACTCTCATTAGGCAAGTAAATCAACTAATCACTTTAATTGGCAGAGCTAAGGTAAACGGGCAAAATATTTTAACAAATAGTCGAATAATTGAAACCTTAAGGCATATCAAAGACATAGAGATAAAACTCAGGTAAAAATCAGCTGAAACAGTAAAGAAGAAAACCGGAGTTGAAACATTTAAACGTTTAAACATTTTTGCAGAAACCCCATTAGAAATCAAAACCCTAGCTTTTAGGAAAAAATAAAATCGGTTAACAATAATAGTAAAAACAAAAAATCTTAAGGAAAAAAAATACCAAACAAACTCAAAACCGCTTCAGATCTAAAGAGATCTAAACAAATTTAACCAGAAATAGATAGGTTCATGAAAATAAATAGAGGTGAATCAAATCTGGTTTGAACCAGAGATTTGAAATCATAAAACACGAAAGTATTAGTACTCACAGACATCAGAGTGAACATAGACGGATTAACCAAGAAAGGAGAGAATTTTGAACCAAATCTGGTTGGAATCTCTTGAGATTATCCTCAAGTAACATGAAAATCAAACAACCAGTAGAGAGATGAGGTCGGATAAGGCATGGAATCGGAGAAAAACCCCATGAATCAAGGGGATGTCAGTGACGGCAGGCTAGGGTTAGAAAGGGGGTGAGAGATAAGAGAGGAGGGAAGGGGATTGAAGGATGGCGGATTCAGAAAAATGGGGGTAGGGTTAGGAAGTTTGTGTAATTAAAAAAGGAAAGGGTGTCCTGGACTGTTGATCTTCTGAGATCAATGGCCAGGATTAGTTCTAGGCTGGGGCGGGTTATGGATATTGGGTTATTGGGTTATGGGTTAGGATAATTGGGCTGATAGTTATTAGGCTGGGGTCCAAAAATTAATTAAAAAGGGTTATATTTTAAATACTCACTCAATTTAATAAAATAATTTATAAATGATGAAATATTATATTTGTGTATGAAAATGATTTAAAATAATTACTTAATATTATAAAAATATAAAAAGTCATTTTCATGTAAAAAAAAGTAATTGTGCATACATGGGCTATTATTGCAAAGTTATTGCAATTATAACCTAAAGATGTAAATGTAATTATGTATAAAATAATTAAAGCTTAATAAAATATAAAATAATAAAAATAAAAATATTATAAAATCATTTGTGATGCAATTAGTAATTATTTAGATAATAAAATGATGAAATAAATTAATTTAAAATCTTTTAAAATTACAGAAAAGTATGGCAAAATACTAATTGATGCTCATGCATTATTTTGAAAATATATATGTGAAAAATTGGGTATCAACAAGTTAATCTAGAAGTTTTGATAGATTTTCTAATGATGTTACCCTTAGGCGGTTTTAAAACAATACCGAGCCCGGACCCTTTCACATTCGAGGCGCTGTCTGTGATGAGGGTCCATGCCCCCGAGGATGTACTCGACTTTAGTAAAAGTTCCTTTTCTACTTCGGCTACGAGGGCAGGTGTAAAATCTGCCACGAAGTCTGCCAAAATTTGAGACTTGATGGTCGTTCGGGGTTGATATTCGATATCGTACCCTCCAAGTTCGATGGCCCACTTGGCCAATCGGCCCGACAGCTCGGTCTTATGCAAGATATTTCAAAATGGGTATGTAGTCAACACACATATGGGGTGACATTGATAATATGGTTTTAGTTTTCTAGATGCGCTTATTAGCGCAAATGTTAACTTTTCTAAATGTGGATACCTAGTTTCAGCATCTCCTAAGGTTTGACTTACATAATAAATAGGAAATTGTGTACCTTGTTCTTCTCGAACCAGCACGCCACTCACCTCTACCTCGGACACGGCCAAGTATAAATAAAGTTTTTCGCCTTCCTTTGGAGTGTGAAGTAGGGGTGGGCTCGATAAGTACCACTTTAACTCTTCCAATGCTTGCTGACATTCCGGAGTCCATGTGAAGTCATTCTTCTTTTTGAGTAGGGAGAAAAATTGGTGACTCGGATCTGATGACCTCGAGATAAATCGTCCTAGAGCAAGTATCCGTCCGATTAGCCGTTGTATGTACTTCACAATATCCACGACGGTGATTTCTTCGATGACTTTAATTTTGTCGGGATTTATCTCAAGCCCCCTATTCGATACCATGAATCCCAAGAACTTGCCGCAACCAACTCCAAAAGCACATTTCTCGGGGATGAGTTTCATGTTATATTTTCTTAAGATCTTGAATGTTGCCTGCAAATGAGTCAAATGGTCCTCTACGCGCAGGGACTCAACTAGCATTTCATCAATATAAACTTCCATAGATTTTCCTATTTGTTGTTCGAACATCTTATTAACTAAGCGTTGGTATGTAGCCCCTGCATTTTTTAGCCCGAAGGGCATTACATTGTAGCAATATGTTCCATACTTCGTGATAAATGAAGTCTTTTCCTGGTCCTCCGAGTTCATTTGAATTTGATTGTACCCGGGAGTGGGCATCGAGAAAAGTAAGAACCTCATGGCCGGCCGTGGTGTCGATCAAACGATGTTAGGCAGTGAGAAAGAGTCTTTAGGGCATGCCTTGTTCAAATATTTGTAGTTTACACACATTCTAAGTTTGTTTCCCTTTTTAGGGACTACTACTAAATTAGCTAGCCACTCGGGGTATTTTACTTTCCTAATGGGCCCTATTTTGAGAAGTTTAGTTACCTCGTCCTTTATGAATGCGTGCTTCACCTCGGACTGGGGTCTTCTCTTTTGCTTCACCGGTTTAAATCTGGGTTCGACACTCAGTCGATGGGTGGTTATCTCCTGTGGGATCCCTGCCATATCTAAGTGGGACCAAGCAAAGCAATCAATGTTATCGATAAGGAATTGAATGAGGTTTTTCTTGAGTTCGAGGGTTAATCCCGTTCCCAGGTATACCTTCCGTTCCGGTAGATGCTCGATTAATATCAACTGCTCTAGTTCCTCGATCGGGGACTTCGTCGCATCTGATTCTTTGGGGGAGATGAAAGCTCGAGGGGCGAGGAAGTCCTCTTCTTCATCTTCGATCATCTGGTCCTCGGGCTCAATCGAGGATATAGACTGTGATTGCTATTTAGTTACCTGTTTGTCCTTGGTACTCGGCTTTTCCGATGTAGAGGGTGTTGATACTGGTGTTAAGTCATGGACTGCAAACTTCTCCTTTGCTGTGTGTTGCTCTCCATACACTATTTTTACGCCATCTTTTTTGGAAAATTCATCATTTGATGAAGGGTTGACGGAACTGCCCTCATGCTATGGATCCACGGCCTTCCAAGCAAAGCATTATATCTCATGTCACCTTCGATGACATGAAACTTCGTATCCTATATAGTCCCGGCCACATTCACTAGGAGGATGATTTCCCCCTTCGTGGTTTCGCTTTCCATGTTGAAACCATTCAAGACTCGAGATGCAGGTATGATTTGGTCAAGCGACCCGAGTTGATCTACGACCCTCGACCTGATTATGTTCGCCGAGCTACCTGGATCCACAAGAACACATTCAACTTGAACTTTATTTAAAAGAATAGAAATTACAAGTGCATCGTTGTGCGTATTAGATAGGCCCTCAGTGTCTTCTTTATTGAATGTAAGGGTGTCCTCGGGAATGTAGTCCCGAGTCTGCTTCTCCCTTGTGATTAACACTTTGGTGCGTTTAAACACGGGTCCCTGCGGGACATCGACTCCGCCGATGATCATATGAATAACATGTTGAGGATCTTCTTGTTCATTATTTCTATTGGCGTCTCTTTCCCTGAAATGGTTCTTGGCTCTGCCGCTAAGGAATTCCCGAAGATGCCCCTCATTAAATAATTGAGCTACCTCCTCTCTCAATTGTCTACAATCCTCGATCCTGTGTCCATGTGTACCGTGATACTTACACATCAAGTTGGGATTCCTCTGACAAGGGCCAGTTTGTATGGGTTTAGGCCATCTGGTATCCCTAATCTTTCCAATGGCTGAAACGATCCCCGAGGCATCAATGCTAAAATTGTACTCTGATAATCGAGGTGCCTCTACCGGTCCTGAGTGCCTATCGGAGCCGATCTTACCCATGAGTCCTCGAGAATTCTGTCCTCAATCTACTCTTCGATCATTCAGAGGTACATTACGCCTCAAGTTGTTCCTTCGCTTTTAGGCATATGACTGATACCTATCTTTGTTCGGTCTTGGATCCTTGTCTGCATCTCTCGAATCTTTTGTTGCCAATATGCTTGGATACACCGAACTCGAGGGGCTCCCAACTGGTCGTCCTCGACCCTGATCTTTGACTGATATCGGTTATGCACATCCGCCCAAGTCACTGCGGGGTACTCAATCAAGTTTCGCTTTAACTGTCTTGACGCTATCGAGCTCTGCTCATTTAGCTCCTGAGTGAAAGCTTGAACAACCCAGTCATCGGATACTGGTGGTAACTTCATTCATTCCATTTGAAATCGGGATACGAACTCCCTTAACATCTCGTTGTTCCTTTGTTTAATTTTGAAGACGTCCGACTTCCTTGTTGCGACTTTTATAGCTCCAGCATGTGCTTTCACAAATGAATCTGCCAACATGGCGAATGAATCAATAGAGTTCGGGGGTAGGTTGTGGTACCAAATCATCGCACTTTTGGACAAAGTTTCTCCAAATTTTTTCAGTAGAACGGACTCGATCTCGTCGTCCTCCAAGTCGTTTCCCTTTTACCACAAGTATATGTAGTGATGTGTTCGTTGGGGGCGGTGATCCCATTGTATTTGGGTACGTCGGGCATGCGAAACTTCTTTGGAATAGGCTTCGAGCTGCACTCGGGGGGAAAGGTTTTTGCACAAACTTTTTAGAATCCAGTCCTTTCAAAATCGGAGGCGCTCCTGGTATTTGGTCGACCCTCTAATTGTACGTTTCCACCTTTTTATCTTTATCCTTGATCCTTTTCTCTCCTGATTCGATCCTCTTTGTGAGTTCTTCAAGCATTTTCACGATTTTGGGATTGTTGACACCTAATTTTTCCCTATAATATTTTTCAAAGTGCATATACACCTTCAAAACTATGCATTGGCATCAATTGTTATTTTTTTCATAATTTCTGCATTTTTCTAAGGATTTTTATTAATTTATCCCAATATTTTTATTATATAAATAAATACTAATTGCATCACAAATGACTTTACAACAATTTCATGGCCTAATATTGCTATTTATGTTTATATTAGATTTAAAATATTGCACAAATAACCATATTTACATCTTTGGCTTTACAATTGCAATAACTTTGTAATTATAGCCCATGCATGCATTATTACATTATTTTACTAGAAAGTAGCTCATTGTATTTTTAAAATTTTGAGTAATTATTTTAAAATATTTCTATGCATGAAAATTATTTTTATAATCTATTAATTATTTTATAAAATACTTCTTATAAATTGTTTGGGTATTTAACAAATAGCCCTATTTGATTCCTATAATTTTCCGGACCTAATCCCTCAAACATTAGCCCAAACCCATTTAAAAGACAGCCCAGATCCTCTTTAGGCGACCCAATACCTTGTATAATCGTGACCGTTGATCCCAATCTAACCCCCTAACCATTCTCATTCTTTCCCAGCCCTCATCGTCATCATCTCCCTCGTCTCTCAACTCTCTCTCGACCTAACCCTAACCCTAAACGCCGCCACCGGCGTAAACCTCCTACCCACGGTGCTTCTATGTCTTCTCCGACCAGCCCTGGTCTTCTATACGTCATGGCTCTTCGATTTCTTGGATCCTTGAGAAGATCTCAAGGAAACCCAACGGGTTCTGGTTCGAAACTTGCCTGTCTCAGCCATTTATTGTTTGTAAGTAAGGATCTTTCCTTATTTTATTACGAATCTATAGGTTCTTGACCTATTATCTTCACCTCTGCTATTTTTCTGAAAACCCGATTTCATTACTATTGATTCTTCTCAGATCTTAATAGATCTAAGATGATTTGAATATTATTAAATGTTTTCCCTAAAAAATCTCTCGTTTTAATTAATTAATTTGATTTTTTTGTCACTCTTTCTAAACTAGGGTTTATCCCGGACTTTCTTCAAAGATTTTCTAACCTCTCAGTGTTTTAATAAGTGTTCTTTCATCATCGTGACTGATTTTTGCAAACCCTAGTGGATTCTATATGATATACTGATTTCTTCAATCTTTGCTTCGATTTTGGGTCTTTTTGTGATACCAGTCGTATTAGTTTACTCTATCTTTTGGACTTGAACCTTCTTCCTTGTTAAATCCTGTATTTTTGTGGTTTTGCCCTAATTAATCTCTGTTAGGGTTCGAACCTGCTTTTCCGGCTAAGTTCTATATTTCTGTGAGGTCTTACTTAGTTTAATTTCTATTTATGGAATTTGAGTAATTCTTTCCCGGAAATCATATTCTTTTTAAGGTTTTGCTGATTACTGCTAAGATTCATGTGCATGGATTGTATTTGTTTCCTTGTTTATGACCTTAATTGGTCATCTCTGCCTTAATTAATTTCCTGTATAATTTTGGGATTCTTACTGATCCCTTATTTGGTATGATTTGGACTCCTTGCCTTAATTGAACCCCTGTTGTTATCGTTAATCGATTACCCCTGGGGTCTATTCCGAACCCCCTTTATGTGATTTGATTCTATAATTCTGTGATTATCCTTAATTGACTGACTTTTGATTCCTTTACCTTATTTTTCCTACTCCCTAAATGCTATAAATACACTCTTGTTTTGCCTCTCAAACATACATTAGTTCAATAACACACACTCACACAAAATTATCTCTCTTTCCGCTATTTGTGCTAACTGCTTGTCTAGCTGGTTGAAAGCAAGGGCTAGGCTGTGGAACTCTGCCTGCTTTACTTTCTCTATCTTGCTTCCTTAACTGGTATGTTCTTATTTCAATTCTGAAATTCAACTCTATGTGCTCCATAGTTGTTAAATCCATGCCTATTTCCGCACTAGTTTAATTGGTTATGTATTTAATTGTCTTCCTATTTACTGCTTTGCTCAATATGCTGGAGTCTTACCCTCTCTTGCTCAAATGTTTAGTCATCATGTCTAGTTCTCATTTGTCTTGTATGATACTTGGCCAGCATGTTTAATTGAGTTCTTGTTTACTTCCCTTGACTAGTATGCTCATGTCAGTATCATAGACTCCTAATGTATTTGGTTAATCCTAATTGGCATGACTGGCTCTATGTAGTAGACCCCTGTCTTCAACATGACCATTCTCATATTCTGTCTCTATGTTTATTATCCATTACCACTTTAATTTCAAGCATGATCCCCTTGCTAATACTTCGAAGCAATAGCTTTTACGTTCTGGTTGCCAATCAGTTCCTATTTGTTTTGTGTACTGGCTGGTCAATGTGCTTCCTCTTTTACCCTGTTCATGTGTTTCTGACTTAAGCCTCTATGTTCCCAATCCCCAGATCCCTGATTATAAACTTGTTTTCCTTCACTTAGAAACACGTAATAAATGGTTTTGAATCTGGGCACTCTAAGTGTTATGGATGTGTGCTTGCTTGTTGAATCTTTCTTCTTCTCAAAACTGTTTCCAAAATTGTTTTACTCTTAACATTTTTTTAAGAATTGTTCCTATTCCTGAAAACCTCTTCACTCATGAAATTTTTACCTCTATACTATTTTTATTAAGTTCTTCCAAACTATGTCAAGCACTCTCACTTCTACTCTTAGATTACTTAAGTTCTGCCCCTCCAGTGTGTGTATTACCTAGTAACCCATGAGATTCCTCCGAACTCTGGGACACTGGGGATGGCCTTTCCGCACTATACATAATCACTTCCCTACTCAAAGGATCTTGGTGTGAGCATTGCCCGGGATCCCTGAGGTCCTTAGGGAACTTTGACACACCAAGACACCCTATTGGCTATGAGACTTTGGCATCCTGGACTATTTTGAAGGCCTGGTATTTCCAGGTTCACTTTGGGCCTATCTCAGGCCCCTATAGCATAGCTTATATTTATTATGTAATTCATTCAGTTATGATGTGTAATAATAACCTTTGTAAACAGATATTGGGGAAATTAGTAAAAGGGGAGGGATTCTTATATGATTTTTTATAGGGAAAACAGGTAGAAAACCTACCTTTAGGTCTATACTATGTTTACTTACATTAGAAGTCATGCTTTTAGGTTTAAACTATGTTTATTTGCATCAAAAACCATGCTTTTAAGTCCACTTGGCATACTAGGAAACATGTTATAGTTTCATTACCTCATTTGTTACGGAATTCTGCTTCTGCAAAATCATGATCACCTAGAAATCCTGTTATTAAGTTACCGCTGTAATTCTGCTTAATAAAAATGTCCATCCTTGGTGTGCATTAGAAATCCTGGTTTAGGACTGTATTTGTATTCACTTTAAATCATGTCTACATTGCCTAAATCAATAACCATCATGTCTATAAGAATGTTTAAAAGCACTTTCAACGCCTAGATATAGGATAAATATGTATGAAATCAGTTTCGTGATAATCAGCCCCTAGACAAGCATATTTATAGGACATATTAAAACTCAAACTGTTTGCTTTCCTTTAGTCAATCTCCAGAATTCTGTTTGTATTTTTAAACAGCATGTAATAGGGTATCCTTGAACCACGCCTAGGCAAGCCTATAGGTAATTAAGGCCTTATAAAAATTGTAAAACTATGCTTTGTTTATTTGTGACTGCCTAGATTCAAAAGGTTCTAATCAGTAGGCAAACTGATTAGGTCTTTACCGCTTCGCCTTAACATAGTGTTGCACATTCTCTGTTTGTCATGCTCACCTAGATATCATGTTCTAGGACCTTTTCTGAAACATCTGAAATCTTGCTGTTTGAGACGTGCTAATTGCCTGTTTATTTGTGGAGGTAAACATGAGCCCTTAATTGTTGTCTTATTTGACAGTCTTGTTTGTTCTTTGTTGTCGCTTAGATTTTCCCTTTTAAACACTTTAGGAGAGTCTAGAACTGCCTAAAAATAGAGTTCCTAAACACCTCCGGGACCATAAGGAAGGGACGGGTAATGCACGCTTAGAGTTCGTTTAATTAAAATTGCTTATACAATCTCTAAGGGGAGGGTAATCGGGTAGTAAAAGGATATAATGATCTGTGCGCTAATACTACGTGTAGCCCCTCTAATTGAGGAAGGATTACCGGGTATTGTACAGATGTGATCATATAGTCCAATAAACTTAGGACTTCCCTATATTTATACATATGTATGCTTAGACTGCTTATTTGTCAAATTCCCTTTATCTTATTTACATATGTGTGCTTAGACTGATTATTTGTTAAACGACTAATTCACAAAGTAAGTTTGGCTGGGACCTACCGCGTTGGACCTCTAGGGGTGACTAACACCTTCCCCTCAAGATAATTTCAATCCCTTACCCAATCTCTGGTAACAAAAACCGGTTTTATGAATTACTTGCAATAGGTGCCCTAACACACTTTAATCCGTTAGGTGGAGACTGTTCAACTTCATGTACCCCTTTCCAAAAGGAAACGAGTTGTCCCAAACGACTGTCGAAACCCTGAATCCTGTCGCAAGGCGCGAAAAAATGGGGCGAGACAGGGGTCAGCCCCTGATCCATTATTACTCGACCTCTCCGGGATTGGTTCAGCACGGTGAGTAGTTTCCGGTCCTACCACGCTCACAGTCTTTTGCTGACTTTGAAACTAAGCAATAGCAACCTGTTGCTCTTGTAACATTTCAAAAATCACTTGGAGGCTGACCTTTCCATCTCCTCAACCCTGTGTTCTTTGCCCACTAGGTGGAACCTCTCCGCGTACGCTTCCTCCGACGTCAGTGCCTAATTTGACGTTTAAAGAAATGTGTGAACCAACATCTACTGGGTTAGGAACTGGCACTACCCCAGGGTTAAGAAGTGGTACACCGGCCCCTGAAGCTACTACATTATCATTTTCCCCATGGAATCCGAGACCGTTATTACCATGTACTAAGGTGCTTGCTAAGTTCGACATGTTTTAATATGAAAATAAAGAATCTTTGACAAGAAAAAGTGAGAAAAATAACGAGTGTTATCAAAAACCAGTACTAAAATAATCACTATTATCTTTAGCCCCACGATGGGCGCCAAACTGTTTACCTCAAAAATATGAGTAACAATTAAATTTGATTTGTGGTTTTAAAGATATGTGATCTAGTTCAATACTAATTAATAAGAAAGTAATATAAGATGTAAATGAAAGAAATAAATGAACCAAACCAGTGTTACTTAAGCTTTAGCGACCTCGAGCTCGGTGACCTCGAAGGGAATCAAGAACAGTAAAGAAATAATAAAGTTTAAGGGACAATTATGATGAACAATGAGTAAAAAGTAGAGAGTATATTCTTTGCCAGTGATTAGATGATATTTACAAATGATTGGGGTCGAGGGGAAGCCTGAATAAGGTACATTTGTATTTACAGTAAAGAATATTATTGGGACAGCTGTATAACCGCCTAGTGCGGATTCGTACTAATTCGTACAAATCTATTCCTGAATTTACACCATGATCTTGGGGACGTGGCAAGAATCTTGTCCTTCCATAACAGAATCACAACGGTACTATTTTGGTATTGATCGTACTCGACTCCGATGATATTCTGCACTTAGGTCTACCGGCTTCTTATTTTGCCTTCGAGCCCGAGATTGGTCTTTATCGAACCTCAACCCTCGATGTGACCTCTCGAGCCTACAAAATCGGGGCATATAATTTTGACCGTGTACAAATCTTAAGTTAAAATATGTAATCCCCTGATTCTTCTCCTCACGACCGTCAATTTGAGAGCTTCGCTTGGAGTTAGGCTTTGATCACAAACGTGGAGGATGGAAAACTTGCGGCTCACCCCTCGGAGACGAGAACTTCTGACTTATTAAAAAACTTCTTTTTTCCTGGTTAGGTCAATAAAGTCATGAAATTCTTCGTTTTTAATTTTTTATAATAATAGATTTATCTGAACCAATACATGATTTTCTTTTTGTCTTTCTAGGATCGGGTATTATATTAGGGGGTCTAGGAGTGGTATTGCATCCCAATCCAATTTATTCTACCTTTTTCTTGGGATTGGTTCTTGTTTGTACATTTTTATTCTATATTCTATCTAACTCCTATTTTGTAGCTGCTGCGCAATTACTTATTTACATAGGAGCTATAAATATTTTAATCATTTTTGCTGTGATTGTTGACCCAAGTCACTGCATAGTTTTGAAGATTGAAAAATGTCTGACCAATTGAACCATGTCCATCAGAGCATACATACTTGACCTGACGCATTGGCACATGAACTGTATATGCCTAGGAGATGAATGTGATTGTGAAGTATCAATGAACAAGGAGAGTGTCTCCTAATGCAAAAAGGTTACAAATTGATAAGAGAATAGAAGTTGAATTCAGCAAGGATAGTAACGAAGGAAGGAAGTTGAGTTTAATACGAACTCATTCTCCCAGGTAGAGTTGTACCAGAACTGAACGACAAACTCAACAACTGACTCTATAAATAATTGAAGTATTCTTGCTTGAATCAAGAATGCACAAGTGCAGAAGTGAATCAAGAACTAAAAGCAAAATTCCTAGAGATTTTGCAAGCAGAATTACTGTGCGAGACAAAGGCTACAGACCAGCTAGAAGAACCAGTTCCATCTGTTTGTCATTGAGTCTAGTTGGTTGTAGTAGGAGATTTAATATTGTATCTTTTCAGCTTTCATAGAAGCAATTGTAATAGGTACACATTGTTCAAGTTAGAGTTAACTTGAAGCTTGTAGAAATTAGCTAGAGGCTAGTTACTACGAAGGGATTAGAGTTAGTCCTAGGATTACAAAAGAGTTTATTCTGTAAGTCCATGTGGCTCAGAGTTTTAGTGAAGAGTTTGAGAAAATCCTACTGAGGAGTAGGTCGTGGTTTTTTCACCTACTGAGCTAGGTATTTTCCACGTAAAAATCTCTGTGTTTTAACTTTACTGCTTTTATTATTCCGCAACAGTAGAAGTTGGAACACCAAGAAGAACCAGGTTCTTCTAGAGAGACAACACTCGAAAATTGGGTACCACACAAACTAACATATCTTCTTGTGTGGTATTGACGTTTAAAACATCAATTGGTATCAGAGAAAGTTGTCCTTGAAAGGCTAACACCTTGGAGAAGATCAAGATGAGTGACCACCTGGAAACTGGGAAGGTCAATCAACTGCAAGGCCACCACTCTTCAATGGCCTGTATTACTCTTGGTTGAGGAACAGGACGAAGGACCACCTGATCGGAGAAGACAATGAACTCTGGGACATAGTCACTGATGGTCATCTAGCTACCATGATGAAGACTACTGAAGGTATATATGTACCAAAGACTAGAGCTGACTGTACTGCTGAGGATCTGAAGAAATGGGAGAAGAATGCAAAGGCCAAAATGTGGCTAGTGTGTGGAATAGGCCCAGACGAGTACAGCAGAATCCAAAGTTGCACCACTGCCAAAGAGATCTTGGATACCTTTCAAGTAGCCCATGAAGGAACACCTCAGGTAAAAAGGTCAAGAGGTACTCTACTATACTCTCAGTATGAAAACTTCACTATGAAAGAAGGAGAGACTATCCAAGAGATGTACACAAGGTTCACAACCTTGACTAATGAACTGAAGTCTCTTGGAAGAGTCATTCTTGAAGAGGACAGGGTTGAGAAGATCCTGACAAGGGTCTTGCCTATTTCCTGGGAAAGCAAAATCACTGCTATCCAGGAATCCAAAAATATGGCAACCCTGAGATTGGATGAGCTGATTGGAAACCTCACTGCCTATGAACTCAGAAGGCAGACAATGAAGATGGATGGTCCAAAGAAGGAGAGGAGTCTATCACTAAGAATCACTGAGGGAGCAGATCTAGAGGAAGATGAGATGGCCATGATTACCAAACAATTCAAAAAATTTCTTATGAGGAAGAAGGGCATCTCTAGAGGAGGAAACTACAACAAAACAAAAGCTCCAGAAAGGCCAACCAACGAGGGATGCTACAAATGTGGTAAGACTGACCATCTCATCAAAAATTGTCCTCAGTGGGAAGTAGAATGGAAAAAGGAAAGATATGAAAAAGGAACAGGTCCAACCCAAGAAAACCACAACAAAGGCTATGGTTGCTGCTTGGGGGGAAAGTTCAGATGAGGAATCAGAAGATGGGGAGACTGAAGATCAGGCGCTCATGGCAATTGGAGAATCTGATGAGGAATCACATGAAGAACCAGAGGTAAGTATCTCCCATCTTAAAAACAAAGTAAAGTTCCTATCTAAGGAAAAACTCTCTGAGTTGCTACTTGATTTCATAGATGATTCTGAGGAAACAACCAAAGAGAAGGATCAACTATCTAAAGAATGTGAAATTCTAAAAGCAAAGTGCATGAACCTGGAAGTCAGAGTCAGTGAATCTAAAAAGAAAAACACTGTCTTGTTGAACCAGGTTCGTCCACTTGAAATTGAGATTCTAGAACTAAAATCTGAAAACTTAAAGCTAAAGCTAGGATCCAGTAAAAAGGTTGTTGATTACTCCCATATCATGTTAGAAGAAAATGTGGGAAAACTAAAAGATAAGATGTATACCAAGGATGAACAGATAAGAACTCTTAACGAAGAACTTGGAAAAGTCAAACATGAATTAGATCGAACTTGTAAATGGAATAAATCCTCTGATGCCCTGACATGGCTTCAAGAGAATCATAGTAGCAACCGGAGAGGGATTGGCTTTGGAAGTCAATTGCCCAAGTGGGATCCCAAAAGCAAGTATCTCACTCTCCCTAAGAATAAAATCTGCACCCATTGTGGTAAGACTGGCCACTACAAATATGAGTGTACTGCAAAAGAGCAGGCCAGTCGAAAAAATGAGAGGTTTGTAAAAAGGAAAAACTGGCTACCAAATTGGGCCAGAAAAAATTTGATTCATCCATTCTCTCATAGAAAAGGACCCAAACTAGTTTGGGTTCTTAAAACTAACCCCTGATTCTTTTGTAGGTTCAAGTGAGAGGAGGCAGCCAAATTTGGTATTTGGATAGTGGCTGCTCAAAGCATATAATAGGGAACATGGAACAGTTCCTTTCACTTGAAAGTCTCAAAGGAGGAAATGTCTCCTTTGGAAACGGAAAGAAAGGTGAAATTATTGGGGTTGGTAAGGTAGGTAAGGATGACACACGATCCATTGAACATGTGTATCTAATAGATGGCTTGAAATATAGCCTGATCAGTGTATCACAACTGTGTGACAGAGGTAACCTGGTTGCCTTTACTTCCACAAAATGTTTTGTGATTAACCTGCTTACTGACAAGATTGTTTTGCAGGGAAAAAGAATGAATAACATCTATGTCATAGACTTGTCCACACTGTCTGAAAATGTAATCGCTTGACTAAGTGTGTTGGATAGTGATCCCCTCATGTGGCACAAAAGACTTGGTCACGCAAGTCTAAATCAGCTAAACAAACTAGTCTCTAAAGACTTAGTGGTAGGGCTTCCTAACATTAAGTTCAAGGAAGACAAAGTTTGTGAGGCATGTGACAGGGGGAAGCAGGTAAGGTCTTCTTTAAAAAGTAAGAAAATAGTCAGTACCACCAGGACGTTGGAACTGGTTCATATGGATCTGTGTGGTCCTATGAGAACTCTGAGCAGAGGTGGTAAGAGATATGTGATGGTGCTAGTTGATGATTATTCAAGGTTCACTTGGACCTTATTCCTGGCATCTAAGGATGACGCATTTGATATATTCACCTCATTTTTCAAGAAAACTCAAAATCAATTAGGACATCAACTAGCATCAATAATATCTGACCATGGTACTG
>MDKI01156022.1:0-61661 GCA_005239505.1 Nicotiana paniculata
ACTTCAAACTTCTATATTCGATGTCGAAACCTATCAAATCACGTCTGATTGATCTCAAATTTTTCACACACGTTGCATTCGACATTATGAACCTAGTTCAACTTTCGAAATCGGAATCGGAATCCGACCCCGATATTAAAAGGTCCACTTCTGATTAAACTTCTCAAAAACCTTCAAATTTCTAACTTCACCAAATTACCTCAAATTACTCTACGGACCTCCAAATCCTAATCGGGACGCACGCCTAAGTCCAAAATAACCATACGAAGTTTCTGACATCATCCAAAACTTATTTCGGAGCCATTTACACCAAAATCAAATTCCGGCCAAATTCTCACCGCTTAAGCTTCCAAAAATAAAATATTCCTTCCAATTAAACTCTGAATCATCCGGTAGCTGAATTCAACCATGCACGCAAGTAGATATACATAATATGAATATTTTCAAGACCTTACGCCACCGAACAGAGCTTAAATTCTCAAAATGACCGATCGGGTCGTTACATTCTCCCCCTCTTAAACAAACGTTCGTCCTCGAACGTGCCAAGATTCGCCTCGATGTCTTCAAATCACTGAAGGCACACTTCCATAATACACTCGCGGTTGATCCCACGTCACCTCAATCTACATAAGCCTAACGAGACTATGTCAACTGCGATTTAGCCTTTCTACTAACACCGATGAGCCTCAGACCCCAAATTCTCACCTTCCCTTCATTTCCAAATGACCCTATTCTAAATCCATATATGGTATCAGTCTCAACCAGCTACATCAACTCATGCCTACACCCACAAGGTACGACCACACCACATAACACACCACACACAGGCCTTTAATAACACTTCTAATCACAATAGCTTCCTGAAATCAACTCATCACCAACAATTAGCTTCATATCCGATAGAACTTTGTTTCAAACCTCAATCACACTGATAATAAGGCAAGAAACAAGAGGACCTCATACTTTGACACCTGAATCACCAAGCCACAAATGACACCATCGGGCACACATCCCGCAAGCTAAAACTCAAGGAGCACAGAACGAAAATGATTAAACATGAAAAGAGGAACACATTAGGAAACTATCAAACAAGCCCGATAGGTACAACTCTTTATCAATGCTAACCTACAAAACAATATAACAAGGAAAGAATTAAAGCACATGAACAAATCACCAGGATCCCACCCTAGTATGATTTCCACCGC
Source organism: Nicotiana paniculata (assembly GCA_005239505.1). Lineage (NCBI taxonomy): Eukaryota > Viridiplantae > Streptophyta > Magnoliopsida > Solanales > Solanaceae > Nicotiana > Nicotiana paniculata. The sequence goes on from MDKI01156022.1 coordinate 1,206, forward strand.
GGTACTTAGCCCGGTTCAAACACATCGCACCACAAGGGATCACGATGGTCTCGCGGTCAACTCTACATCACAAATAGGATATATATCCCACCAACTGAAAATTTTCACTAGATCACTTCCTTCAACAAAATTACAACACGTGTTGGGTCCCACACCGGTGGAGCATAAGAATCACAGCTTGTAATCACTATACTCAGGAATCACATCAAGCCTACCGTACTGGACAACAAGAATTTACTACTAGTCTTATATCTCTCAATAATGAATAGAAACAAACGATAGACACGGGCTACCACTCACAGAATCTCCCAACATGTTCAAACATGAAGATAAAGTGCAAAGAATGAAACTCATGAATGAATGAAGCGACAAATAAGGGAAATCGTCCCGACCAACAAAGCTGTAAAGAAATACAAATGGTTCCCCTCTGTAACAAATTAAAACATACATGTACGATAACATCTGGCACAACGGCCTCCAGCTTACTATACGAAAAACATCAACGGGCCGAGCCTTCCCCTCTTAGGCGCCCTCTACTCACCTGAATGCCCTACTGTAACACATCTTCCCCGAGCTTGGGACAATATCTCACCTTGTGACTGGCATCTCCATACTCAAAACAACCTCTCTGCTGGCGTGGCTATGGAAACTTTGCGATACGAGTACTCTGAGACCCACGAGTACCTAAAACCCCATGCGAAGCCGGTAATGCAAACTGAACTAGCTCACCTACAAAACCTCTACCCTGTCGCACATTGCCTCCAAAATAAGGACCAGCAGTTTTCTCCGGTCTACGAGGCCTCCTCGCATCCCTGGACTCCCTCTCCTGATCTCGTCTATCCTCTCGCTCTCGGTCCCACATGCCCTCTAACTTGCTAAGAATCCCTACCACCTGCTAAAATGAAACATACGACTCCATCTCTCGAGCCATGCTCAACCGAATATCATGCCTAAGCCATTCAATGAATCGACGGACTTTCCCCCTAACTGTAGCGATTAATGCAGGTGCATGCCTGGAAAAATCACTGAATCTGATGGCATACTCTAATATTGACATAGTGCCCTGACGCAACTACTCAAACTCCGCGCGCCATGCATCTCTAAGGGGATGGGGTATATACTCTCTCAAAAACATCTCTGAAAACTGACTCCACGTAAGTGAAGCTAACTCGGTCGGGCTACCTAACTCACATGCCTGCCACCACTGATAAGCCGCTCCCTGAAGCTGGAACGTAGTAAAAGCAACCCCACTCGTCTCAACAATATCCAAAGTGCGGAGGATGCTATGGAACTCCTCTAAAAAACCATGTGAACTCTCTGAAGACAATCCGCTGAATGTAGGAGGGTTATATCTCTTGAACCTTGCAAATCTAAGCTGCTCTCCCTCAGATGTTGCTGCTCTGACCATGAGCTGAACTGGAACCACAGGATGTGTCACTATGACACCTGGACCGTGACCAATGTGAACTCGCTACTTTAGAGTGTGTATACTGGGAGTCTGGGCTCCTTCCCCGGTCGGTGAAGTAACTGGTACAACCTGAAATAACCCCGCTTGAGCCAATGTACCAAAAATGCTCATGAACTATACTTAAGTCTCCTAAAGTCTGGGGGAAAAAACAGGCACCTCCGGTGCCTGCCCTAACTGGAACTGTTGGTGGCTCCTCAACGGCTGCTCTGGTAGGTGGCTAACTGCGGCACGTACTCCTTGTCGACCTCGGCCTCTGCCCCTAGCGACATCTGTCTCGGGGTAACATCATCAGGAACCGCGGCTCGTGTCCTCACCATCTGTGAGAGAATATAATGATAAATTTCAAACATCAAGGTCAATGAACTCACACGATAGGAATGAAAGAAATGGAATTTTCCTAATAGTTCGATAGCCTCTCGAAAATAAGTATAGACGTCTTTGTACCGATCCGTAAGACTCTACTAAACTCGCTTATGGATCGTAGCACCTATGAACCTAGAGCTTTGATACCAACTTGTCACGGCCCAAATTTCTCCTCCGTTGGATATCGTGATGGCATCTAGTCTTAGAACTAGGTGAGCCTAACATTCATGGAATAGAAACAATAATAAATAAAATCTAATATTTTATGAAAAAGGATTCTATATACAAGAAAATATTCCTAAACCTCGATACTACAAGTCATAAACTCTAAAGAGTTTACTACAACTTCTAAATACAATTGTTTGGAAGTAAGTGAAAATAGTGTAAATACAGAATAGAAAGGTGACTCTGAAGCCTGCGAACGCAGCAGCAGGTTACCTTGAGTCTCCTCAGCAAGAGTCCGCACAGCTACTAACGATCAATACCTGGATCTGCACAAAAGATGTGCAGAAGTGTAGAATGAGCACACCACAACGGTGCCCAATAAGTATCAAGATTAACCTCAGTGAAGTAGTGACAAGGACTAGTCAAGACACCCATTGGTCTAATAAACTGAACATGCATAAATATAGGAATGACAGTACATGGCATCTATCTATGACTACACAATATAGTTAACAACATAACAACTACACTGCGGAAGGAAATACAACAAATAACGACGGAACATCATAATAATACACAGAAGGATGGACGGGAGCACAGCCCATGTTTGGAAACCACAACAAAATAAGGGAAAGTAGTGACTCAGCACTACATTAGTCTCCACATCAGGCCTTAGCCACAAAATCCTAATAAAATGGTCAAAAATCTTCGAGTGTAAACTTTCAGCCGCAAGTTTTTATATTGAAAGCTTTAAGGTAATGTCCTTTTTAAGGGAAATTCTTTTGAAATATATTTTTCCCCAGAGATGTCTCTCAGACATAGTTTTCTTCAATATAAACATTTTTCAAATATACTTTTCCAAAGGAGTGTCCTTCAAACATAGTTTTATTCAGGATAAATGTTTTTCAAATATACCTTTCCAAAGGAATTTCCTTCAAACATGGTATTATTCAGGATAAATGTTTTTCAAATATACTTTCCAAATAATTGTCTTTCAACATAATTTCTTTGATAAAAATCTACAAGGATCCCGTCCCGTAATTCCGAATTTATCACACAATAGAGAGGATCTCCCGGAATACGTCTGTAGTCCCAAAACAATATGCAGTGCTGGGGGATCTCCCGGAATACATCCGTAGTCCCAAAATAAATATGCAGTACAGGGAGATCTCCGAGAATACATCTGTAGTCCCCAATTTAAATATGCAGTACAGGGGGATCTCCCGGAATACGTCCATAGTACCAAATTAAATATGCAGCAAAGGGAAGATCTCCCAGAATACGTCTGTAGTCCCCAATTTAATTATGCAGTACAGGGGGATATCCCGGAATACGTCCGTAGTCCCAAAGTAAATATGCAGTATAGGGGGGATCTCCCAGAATACGTCTGTAGTCCCCAAGTTAAATATGCAGTGCAACAAATAAAGACAACAATTATAGCACGGTAGTAAACTCGTACATCACCACATCAAATACAAAGCAACCATGACAATAACACAAGGTACGGTGAATAAATCAATACAAGAACTTCACAGAGAAACAGCAGAACATCGTTCACAAGGAATAATCACGATAAAGAATACTAAATGTAAAGAGAACAGCTTGACCAGGAAAAAACAAGACAAAGAAACAACTCTACAAAATTCAAGTAAAAAATAAGAAGCCAACACAAGTCAAATAATTTCAAGTAAGGACAAGCAGACTAAGATATAAGTTATCTAAACCCCTTATGAGGTTGAGAAATTACGAGAGATTTTCAACAATTAAATTAATTATAGGCAGTTTACGAAAATATAGCATGACGATAAAAGAGGTAAAATCTTTGGTTAAGTCAACACAGGGTCACGTAGGCGTTAAGGTTAAATCCTAAAGCAATTAGCTCTAATCAAATCATGTAGGGGTGAAACTAGCAATTTAGAACTCAAGTGTATCAAGAACAACTTCATACAAGGTGAATATAAGGACCTAAGAACCCTAAAAGGTCAACCTTCTACAATAAGTCTAAGCACACACTCGTCACCTCGCGTACATGGACTACAATCAACATAGAAGACTCAAATCCTAAGGGGTAGTTCCCTCACACAAGGTTAGGCAAGATACTTACCTCGAATCGCTCAACCCAATCTGAAATCGCGCTCAGTATCCAACTCCGAATGGTCCAAATATAATCAAATAAATTGCATAATGTAAATAATACTACAAATAACTACTTTAGTTAATGAATTAGAAGCTAAGGCAAGAAAATAAAAAAAGATGCCAAAAAGCCTCCCCTGGCCCACGTCTCGGAATCGGGTAAAATCAAAAATTACGGACACCCATCCACTCACGATTCTAACCTTACCAAATTTACTCAAATCCGATACCAAAATCTCCATCAAAACCCCAAATTTGACCTAAGAAATTTTCTCAAATCTTCCCTAATTTTCCACTCTAAATCACTAATTTAATGTTGAAATTAAAGACATAATCATGGGAATTAACCAAAATTAGGTAAGAATCACTTACCCCAAACACCCACGCAAGAATCTCTCCAAAAATTGCCTTTTACCGGCTCCCAAATTTTGTGATATGAAATCAAAAACCTCGTTTTTGAACTTTAAATTCTGCCCAGGTGTTCCTTCTTCACGTTCGCGGGCCACCCATCGTGTTCGCGATGAACAAAAACTTTCAAAATCCATTTCCAAACTCTTCTCAGACAGCATCTAGTATAATGATCATAACTTTTTGTACAAAATTCCAAATCTCAAATGGTTTAATGTTTTGAAACGTATAACCAAGATCTACAACTTTCTGTTTTGGTCATATTCCAGTTCCTTATAGATTTTGAGATATAAGCTGATAAAGTCAGCCTTGTGCAACACAATTTTTTTCTTTATCTTCTCGTACAGTCTGTAGTGTACCAGCCATACCTTTTTGTATACAAATCCAAATGCTGCATGGTTTATTTTATGAAAACTAGACACAAAGGGATACAACTTTCATTTTTGGATCATCTTCAAATTCCTTAAAGATTGTAAGATATGATTCTCCAAAGTCAGACCTGCGTAACAGAGATTTTCTTCTTCGCGGACACGAAGATCCCTTCGCGAACACGAAAAACAAAGTCCCTAAAGCCAAATCCTTCTTCGCGAACGCGAAGAACAACACCAGACATCAGCATCAGCTATTGCAAAACAGCCTGAAATGATCCGAAACCACCCTGAAACACACCCGACGCCCCCGGGGCCCCGTCCAATCACAAAAGCCAGTCCATAACATAACGCGGACCTGCTCGAAGCCTCAAATAACCTCAAACCACATCAAAATCATGAATCGCACCCCAATTCAAGCTTAATGAACTTTAGAACTTCAAATTCTATATTCGATGTCGAAACCTATCAAATCACGTTCGATTGATCTCAAATTTTTCACACACGTCGCATTCGACATTATGAACCTAGTTCAACTTCCGGAATTGGAATCCGACCCCGATATTAAGAAGTCCACTTCCGATCAAACTTCTCAAAAACCTTCAAATTTCCAACTTTTGCCAAATTGCCTCAAATTAATCTACGGACCTCCAAATCCTAATCCGGATGCACGCCTAAGTCCAAAATCACCATACGAAGTTGCTGACATCATCTAAAACTTATTCTGGAGCCATTTACACCAAAATCAAATTCTGGCCAAATTCGCATCGCTTAAGCTTCCAAAAATAAAATATTCTTTCCAATTCGACTCTGAATCATCCGGTAGCTGAATTCAACCATGCACGCAAGTCGATATACATAATATGCACTGTTCAAGACATTATGCCACCGAACGGAGTTTAAATTCTCAAAACGATCGGTCGGGTCGTTACAGTGGAGTCCCTCAATAAAGCGACGAACCCTCTCCCAAACTCTGGCGACCAGGGCCGGTCCATGTTGGGCCAACTCACTTAAACGGATTGCATACTCTGACACAGTCATAGAACCCTGGGCGCAACTGCTCAAAATCCACGGGCCATGCTCCCCAAGGCTCTAAGGAACATACTCTCTCAAAAACATATATGAGAACTGAGTCCAAGTGAGTGAAGCTACCTCGTCCGGACTACTCGCCTCATAAGCACGCCACCATAGGCTGCTCCACTAAGATGGAAAGTGGTGAAAGGAACCCCACTCATCTCGGCTATGCCCATAGTAAGGAGAATACGATGACAGTCCTCCAGAAAACCCTGAGCATCATCTGAAGCTAATCCGCTGAAAGTAGGTGGGTGGTACTTCTTGTACCTCTCAAGTTTGATCTACTCTGCCTCAAAAGCGGTTGCCCTGGTCTCATGCTGAATCAGAGGTACCGGAGGCATAGCAATTAACTCTGGGCCCTGATCAACCTGGACCCTCTACTCAGGTGTACGGGTTTCGGGAGTCTATTCCCCTCCCCTGGACTGAGATGCGGCAGGATCTAGTGGGATCAATACAGCCTGAGCTAAGGTGTTGAACATGCTCATGAACTAGGCTAGTCTCCTGGAGGGCTAGTGCAGCAGTAGGAACCTCCGGTGCCTGCCCTTCAGCTGGAGCTGCTTGGGCCTCCTCTGACACAGCTCGAGAAAGTGTTATTGCTACACTGCGTGGTCATCCTCTACCCCGGCCCCGGCCTCTAGCGGCTCTAACAGGGGGCGCGGGTTCCTGGTCGTCGGATCTCCCGGCACGGGTCCTCACCATCTGTGAGAAAGAATAGAATAGAGAGATTTTAGAATATTATGTCAATAATTCGCACGACAAGGAATCAAAAGAAGTATGATTGTTCCTAACAGTTCCATAGCCTCCCCAAGATAAGTACAGATGCCTCTGTACCGATCTGCGAGACTCTAATAAATCGGCTTGTGAATCACGACACCTATGAACCTAGGGCTTTGATACCAACTTGTCAGGACCCAAATTCTTCCTCCGTGAATTTGTCTTTACGGCACCTAGTCTCTACGACTAGGTAAGCCTAACACTTTACAGAAACAAAAATGAAAGCGTGAAAATTTATAGTAATAGGTAATGTAAATAAGCAAATTTAAGATGCCACTCGGCACATACAATAAACAACTCTTGAGCTGTACATAATACTCCCAAGATCCGAAACACCGTAAGTCACAAGCTTCTACAAGTTCTAACTATTCTATAGATGTATAGATGTTTTACCTCTTAATCTTTGGAGTCTTTTCACATCATTGGTGACCCTTACTCTCCTTGAAGTTATCCTTCTGTACCAAGGATAACAAAATTCCTTACTTACGAGGGTGACACCTAGTGTACTGGCTCACATAGTCCCTTAAGCTTAATTATGCTCGCATTGCTTCCTTCAGGGAAGCGTCTTCCTGAATGACCTTCAAAAGTTATTCTTCTGTCGTTCATTATTTTATCACCATAAAACAAATCTGAAATTCTCATGATGCCGCCTATTATCAAATCACACAGTTCCTAATTCATGTTTAGTTTATCTTGTTCATCAGCCCATACTGATTTCTATTACTTTGGGTTCTAACTTTTCCTTCTGGTAATTTTTTTAGTGTCACGAACTTTCTTCTTGAAATGAGGATATGACTTTATGGACTATACTCTTTTGTTGTCTCAAGGCCTGTCACCTCTCATATTTTCCTTCCCTTGACAATAGACTCTGTAATACTATCATTCATTTTTTTTTCTACCCTTGTCATCCATGTATCACATCTTACTCATAATGCTTCATTAACTCTCTTCTTATTTCCCAGCTAACATTTGTGTCTATCACTTTATTCTGAAAACTTCAACAAGACATTCTCTTGCTTTTAGCTCCGCTTACTCCATCCACGGGCTCTTCGGATTGCCTATATCTATAAAAAAAAATCAACACTCTAGTATTCATATTTAGCTATATTGTTCTAGAGTGCACCATCTGGGTGTCTCTATTACATCCCTTACTTTAATATTAGGATGATTCATAGTAATCCATATGAGCTTGAAGGGATTAAGATCATTCATGAGGTTATAGAGGATTTGTGACTATGTTATTGTAAGACCCCGTAAGTTTAACAACATTGATATTGTTATATATATTTAATATGATATTTTGAGTGGAACATTTTGGCAAAAAAAAGTTGAGAAAGTATATTTATTTTTACATAGAATTTTTAATGAAATAATAGTATATGTATTGATTTTATATGGTATCATGATTTATTAATATTTGTTGAAAGTGCTTCAAAGGAAATTGTTGAAAAATCAAGTAAAAAGTCTGTCAAAGGTGGTGTCAAGTCTAAGCAAGTTCTGGAGGAGAAATATGTGTCTGATGATGACATTCTGGTAGAATCGAGTGGTAAAGGGAAGTCCATTAGAAGGTTTGGGAAAAGAAAGTTGGAAACTGTTGAGGAACCCGGTTCCGCAGAGAATGTGAAAAGTGTAAGTGGTCTAGGACAAGAGATGAGATGGTGGAATTTCAACAGTAGGGCCATCTGTTCAAAGTGGATGTGCCCAAAGTATATGAGGATAAGGTCCAAAGCTTCTATGTCGACCTCTTCACTGTTGAAGATGACCACATTTGTGTGTTAGTCAATGGAGTGGATATGGTATTGGATGCTACTGTGTTGGGAGATATTCTCAAGGTCCCATCCGAAGGGTTGTCTTCTATGAGAGGTACTTGTGGATCAAATTTTAGACGCAAGTGCGGAAAGCCTTCCTCCTTCAGTGCACCCTAAACAAATCTTCCAGTGACCAGTTACAAGTTTCTATGTTTTTGCTTTGATGACTTGTGGTAGTTATTTTTGTTTTTTGTTGATATGGATGGATTTCACCTGTACTGCTCATGTTTTCAACATTCCAAACTTGCCTTTTCTTTAATGACAAAGTCTTATGTTTTATAAATATCTATGAAGAATCTCTTTTGCTGTTAAATGCATGTGTGCTCTGCTTCTCTTTTCTATCATGTTGTGTGCACACAAGTGGCATGAGTTAACTAGGCTAGACTTCTTTATGTTGATTACTTGCTTGTGTATTTTTAATGATGCCAAAAGGGGGAAGACAATTGAAGCGGGGAGATCTGATTAAGGGGGAAGCATAGAAAGCAGGGAGATCTGATTAAAGGGGAAGCATAGAGTCAGGGGGAACTTGTGGAGTTCCTAGTATCTTATCTGGTTTAATGGGTTTAAAGTATCTTGGATTTATGTTTTGATGATGTAACAAACTTATTGTCAAGAACCAGATAAAGGACCTGATGCACACTTGATATATTTATCCATCAATGGACCCAAACTAATGTGAATTGTATGACTTCAGACAGAAAAAAATCAACACAGGGACCTGATTCTCTGGAGTTTCCCTGACAGAAGTATGAAGTCAACTCTCCAGTTGAAAAGTTGTTGCATGCACACGCTACAGTACAGGAACAGTGCAGTAATCAACTTTTTGTGGAAAGCTTTTTACTTACCTTGCTTACATCATTGTAAGTGATGTCACACACGTATTATTAACATCAAGGAAAGTAAAACAATCACTTGAACATTTTGTGATATTCACTAGAGCATTGAAGATCTAATAGAGCATTGAAGTCACAAGTGTATCAAGAACTGCCACGACCCATTTTCTAAATAAGCCGGGACCGACACCCGATCACTAAACATGACCGAGCAGACCATCTGCGCTTATCAAATCTGTTATAACTTCAAAATTTTGTTTGCAATAAGGAAATATTATAATCAAATACTTTTAATTAATCTAAATATCAAAAATAAACCAACTCCAAAACTTTATTCGTAGAAATAATGAAATACTACTAAGTTATTATTAAAAACATCTTAATCTTAACCCCACGACTATGTCTATGAAGCCTCTACTGATAAACTGACGCACTGCTCAGGACATGAGATTTCTTGGCCAGTTCTCTAAATAAACAATGAAATAGCTAGATAAATATGACTCTAAGAAGTACTCCACGAAAAAAAGTGGATCTCACCAATAGCACTGGAAGAGGGAAGTCCTAACCCGTAGCCTGTTCGCCTGCAAAACCGGTTCCTACGTTGTATCGCAGACCAACGTAGGTTCCCAAAAGAGAACGCCAGTACCATCTATTGTACTCAGTGAGTCTCAACGACAGGGATGAAACTTTAATAATATATACATTATGAGCAAAGGTTCTAAATGCATGTAAAACATAAAGCTTATAAGAACAATTCTAAAATAATTACTTAATAGCAGTTTATGAATATTCTAAAAGGAATTCTTTTCTTTTTATTTCTTAATAAAAATAAATACTTCATTTTATACTTTTGGAGTTCCAACTATCCTGACCTATTTCTGTCTTAGTCACCGTGTGATCGGCACGAGTTCGATCCCAACCTGATCGAATAGGCCCAATCCACGAGGTGCCACTCGTTTCATGGTTCTCAGTGCTCATGTATCGTACTTTAGCATGGCTAAGTAAATTCTCAGCAACAAGACCCTCGGCTCGTGTGCTCCCTACTTTGTCACAAGTAGTTTTAGGAAGTCAACACCTTGGTCAGGACCCTCGGCCTGGACGATGACCCCTTCTCAGAATAAAGGATACTCCCAAAAAAAAATTCTTTCTAAAACTTCTTCTTATGACTTTTCAAGTCTAAAACTTTCAAACATACTTATTCTAGAATGCTTAAATGTAAGGTATGGAATAAGAATGAAATAAATATTCAAAATTTATTTCTAAATATTCTCACTTTTGCATGAATTTTCAACATGAAAATGGCATATAATAATAACACAAAAATCTGAAAATTTATGCATATGCATTAAAAAAATCATCTAACTTTAACTAAAATAATTCTAAGCTAATAGGAACTCACTCACTTCAATTAAGTACATATTCACTCTTTTAGCCAATTCATCAAACACCTTGTATGCACACTTTTGTGAGTTAAACCACTTTGATAAAGGGTTATATCAATTGACAACAGTCAAACAATCAATTCTACAACAACCAGTGGATTTTAATCAATTTTAAAGTTTCACACATAAACATGAAATTTATTGTTGATATAGAGAAAGAAGGGAATTAACTATTCAATTCTTACCTATTACTATTGTAGGGTAATTGAGAATAGGGAATTGTATATACCTGAGTAAAAAAAATAAGTGAGTTATGAAGAACCCTAGAGTTTTCGAGCAATTTATGGCTGCCTCGGTCGTCCGTGCGAGTTTTATGGCTCTCTGTTTCGGGAGTTTGTTTTGTTTTTGACTAAGGCTTTTGCCTTCTATTGCTTTTCGTGAGTAATAATAGAACGTGTTCTGTTTTCTTAAGGCTTTGTAGCCTTTTGTTCCATTAGCCCTTTTATGGGCTTTTGGCCCTTTCAATTTTTTTTTTTAAACTTAACTAATAATTAGTGATACTCACTTTTAATAATTAATAATATTAAAATTATTAATATTTTCCTAATTGTATATCCAATTATTTAAGTGTACACACACACACACACACACACACACACACACACACACACACACACACACACACATATATATATATATATATATACAATAATTTAATTCTATAATCGTGTCTCGAAACTTTTATAAATTTGAGGAGTGTTACAAGAACAAGAAACAATACTACTACAAACCAGTTCCTATGCAAGAATCTTATATGTCCTTAGTTGAGTTCTATCTTTGTATTTGTTCTTCATTGTAATTCTTAAGTTGCTTATCTAGAAGCTTTTACTAGGAACCTCCAAAAATCATAAAACCTTAGAGTTTGTGTCGTCACTAGAGTTAGTCATGAGTTGAAGTCTTTGTAATAAGTATGCTGCAAAGGGGCTTGTAATAGGTGTATTAAAAGTTAGTGAGGTTGAAGTCTTTGTAATAGAGTTATTACAAAGTGGCTTGTAATAGGTGTATTACAAGTTTGTGAGGTTGAGTCTTTGTAATAGAGTTATTACAAAGTGGCTTGTAATAGGTGTATTACAAGTTTGTGAGGTTGAGTCTTTGTAATAGAGTTATTACAAAGTGGCTTGTAATAGGTGTATCACAAGTTAGTGATGAATTAAGAGTTTAATTCCTAGGTTACAATAGGTTGTAATCTAAAGATTGCTTAAGTAGTAAAGTTAAAATCCTACCAGTGCAGGTCGTGGTTTTTTTATCCCCTTGAGCAGGAATTTTTCCACATAAAATCTCTTGTGTCACTTACTTTCTGTTTCATTAGCTACTTTTGTGGGAACTGATATAGGACCAGGTCTCTATACAGTTTGGTGGACTCGTACATTCTATCAATGGGTATCAGAGCAGGTTCTTTCGAAAAGGTTAATACCTAGAGAGGATCCTCAAGATGGTTTCTCCACCAAACTTCGAGGAAGGACTATCAACTTACAGACTCCCAAGATTCAACGGCCAATACTGTGGCTGGTGGAAGACAAGAATGCATGACTTTATCATGGTAGAAGATTCTGAGTTATGGGATGTTATTTGTGATGGTCCTTATGTCCCAACGAAGAAGGTTGGAGACCCTCCAGTGACACTACCAAAAACCAGGAAAGAATGCAATGATGCAGATAGGAAAGTTGTGGGAAAAAATTTCATGCCATGAAAATTCTGGTGTGTGGCATAGGACCTGACGAATACAACAGGATCTCAGCTTGTCAATCTGCCAAGGAGATATGGGAAGCTTTTCAAACAGATCACGAGGGAACCACTCAAGTAAAGAAATCTAATATTGACATGCTCACCACCGTGTATGAACTCTTCAGAATGAAGGACGATGAATCTATTCAAGACATTCACATAAGATTCACTTCCATCATAAATGACTTACACTCGCTTGGTGAAATCATTCCTCGGAATAATCTCGTGAGGAAAATTCTCAGTGTCTTGCCCAGTTCATGGGAGAGTAAAGTGAATGCCATTACTGAAGCAAAGGATCTGCAGGAGCTGACCATAGATGAGCGAGCTGGAAATCTGAAAACCTACGAAATGAAGAAGAAGAAGAAGGACAGTGAAAGAAGAGAACCAAATAAAGAAAAGAACCTGGTACTCAAAACTGAAAGCAATGACTCCAGTGAGGAGGACAGTAACATGGCTTACTTAACCAAAAGGTTTCAGAATATGGTCAGAAGAAATGGAGGGATACCAAAGAGAGGCAGTTCCAGAAGATCAAAGAATTATGAACTTTGTCATAAATATGGAAAGCCATGGCATTTAATCAAAGATTGCAATCTCTTGAAGCAAGAACACTTCAAGTACAACCCTGATAAAGCAGCAAAGAGGAACCCGGTTCCAGACAAATGCTTCAAGATAAAAAATACCGCTGACAATGTTGTGAAGCAAGCTCTTGCGGCATGGGAAGATTCCTCTAGTGAGTCTGAAGAGGCAACTGATGCAGGTGATAGCTCTATGATGGCAGTTGAAAGTAAAAAAAATGAATATGATTCAATATTGCTTTGATGGTTCAATCAGACAATGATGAAGATGATGACAATGATGAGGTAAATTTCAGGGATGTTCAGAGAAATCTGAAATCCTACTCTCCTAAGAAACTCATGTCATTAGAAAATGTGTTAATTGATGCCTACCATAGTCTTTTAGATGATAAGGATGCCTTAATCATGGAGTTAGGAGATGCTGAACAAACTAGAGATGATTTGGTAGTTTGTGTAGTTGATCTGAAAGAAACCATAAGCAATCTGGAAAATGGAAAGGTGGTTCTAACTAAAAAAATTGCTAGTGTAGAACAATATAGAGATGACCTATTAGTTGTGATTATAGATTTGAAGGAAACAATAGAGGAACTCAAAGTAGAATGTGTGTCTGAAAAGACTGATAGAGGAAAAGGAGTTGCTAGTGAAGCACATATCAAGTTGGAAAATGAATTAAATGTTGTAAAACTCAGTTTATGTGTTGAACTTGAGAAAACTAGACAACTTCAAGCAGATTTGGAAAGAGTAAAAAAATGACCTTGAAAAGTCTCTTAAGTGGACCTTGTCCTCGGATGTTATTACTGCCATGTACATTAACAATGGAGGAAACAGGCAGGGAATAGGGTTTCAAAGAGAGATAACTCCTTAAAACCCTCATAGCAAATATGTTACTATACCCGATAATTGGTTGTGTACCCATTGTGGGAAAAATGGGCATTTCAAAGAAAATTACCAAGACAGGGTTCAGTCTCTTCAGAAAAACAAAGTTTCTGTTGAAAGAGTAACTGTTGAAAAGGGACCAGGTGCCACTCATAAAAAATGCATGTCACCTGCATGGACTAAAATAGAACTTATTCATCCTATTTCTTATTACAAGGGACCCAAACTTGCTTGGGTTCCTAAATCTAACTCTTGATTTCCTTGTGCATGGAACAGTGAAAGTAAGCAGTCAACAATGGTTCATGAGTGAACATTGGATGCTCAAAGCACATGACTGAGAACACCATGGAATTTATTTCACTAAAAGCCCTTCAAAGAGGAAGTGTATCCTTTGGCAATGGAAAAAGGGATACATTCTTGAAGTTGGAAGATTGGGAAATCACTCACTCGCTCAATTGAGAATGTGTACTAAGTCAATGGCCTCAAGTACAGTCTCTTGAGTGTTTCTCAAATATGTGATAAAGGAAACAAGGTGGAGTTCTTGTCAAATATATGCACAGTTGCTAATTTAGTAACGGGTGAAATGGTACTGATGGCCAAAAGATACAAGAACGTCTATGTTGCTAAACTTTGAGTCCCTACAAAGGGTGATCTGAGTTGCTTGAAAGTAGCTGATGATGATGCTGAGCTGTGGCACAGAAGACTGGGGCATGCAAGCTTTTCTCTGCTGAATAAACTAGTTCAGAAGGATCTACTGCGTGGTCTTCCCAAGTCAAAGTTCGTGGAGCACAAAGTTTGTGATGTATGCGCTAGAGGGAAGCATGTGAAAGCCTCATTTAAGCCAAAGAAGGATTTCAGCACCTCAAACCACTTGATCTTCTTCATATGGATTTATGTGGCTCTATGAGAGTGCAAAGCAGAGGAGGAAAAAGCCTTTGTGAAGAAAATTCAAGTAAAGATGAATTCAAAAGTAGCCTATATAAGATCAGATCATGGAACAGAATTTGACGATGCCAAGAGTGATGAAGGAATCTTCTTGGGATATTCTTCTCAAAGTAAAGCCTACAAGGTCTACAATAAGCGGACTCAGTGTTTAGAGGAGAGTGTACATGTAATCTTTGACGAGTCCTACCTTTCTTGTGAGATAAGAAACAAGGGTGATCAGGATGGAGAGCCTCTGCTAGTTCTAGGTGAAGTCATTGATATGGAAAACTGAAAGGCAGAAATGATGAGTCAAGTGAAGGAGCCAAGTGAAGACAATGCAGTCTCTTACTCATCAGCTGGAGAGGAACCAGGCAGCTGAGAGAAGAATGCAAGGGAACCAGTCAGACTTGCTCAGCTTCTATGGATCAAACATCAATTGGAAGATTTTGGTGTGTACATTGAATGTGAGCCTCTTATATGTGACAACACTAGTGCACTCAACATGGAAAAGAACCCTTTCCATCATAAGAGAACCAAGCACATTGATGTGAGACATCATTTTCTAAAGAGACAATGTGGAGAAGGGTCTTAATTGCATGAAGTTTTGTAGTACAGAAGATCAAATTGCAGACATCTTCACCAAATCTCTAGGCAGGGAACATTTTGAGAGAAACAGGATGGCACTGGGGTTACTAAAGCCTAATTGAGAACATGATTGCTTTCCATATGGCTATGAAAGTTACATTTAGGTAAATCTAGCTAAAGTGTTTTCTATCCAAGCCTAACTCACTTATATACCGTTGCAGGTAGACACACATGATGATTATAGAAGCTGAAGGAACAATGCATGAGCGGTAAAAGAGAGTTGAAAATATTTTTGAAAGACCATTCAGGAACCTGGTTCTTGTACCACAGGTTAGTAGTCTTGTGTTTTCCTCATGCATATCTCAAAATAAACAAAATTACCTGCCATTTCATCCACCTTTTCAAACCCTGTATATCACGTCTTTTCTTTCAAATCTTTTCACTTCCCTATGCAACGGTAAACCTTCCCACAAACCTACCGCCGTTTCAAGAACCCGTTTCTCTCTTCTCTCATAATTATCTCTTCCCTCCATAAAGATCATCATGCGTCCTCTATCCATTTTCTAGAATATTCAACCAACTCTCCACCATGGCAGAAGAGTAAGTTTCCCTACCCACTGTGGAAGACAACATCCTCGCCTCTTCCACCACTCTAGAACCACCACCAAATACCTCTTTTTATGCCAATACTAACACCAATATGTCCAAACTTGATTCCCTTTCCTCTCCCATCTCTCTCACAACTCCATCTAACCCTATTCCTTTCGTAAGTGTTGAGGACTCAGTTGTTTCTTCTCTGTTGCCTGATACTCTCACAGACCAGAACAAAGGTGAAAAAGAGTGTGTATCTTATCAAGAAAAAGAGGCCTCGGAGGAAGACACTAATCAGTACATAAGCTCTCTTGTATTGGACACTATGGCTCCCATGGAATCACAAGAAAAAGAGGCAGCAAAAAACATAATGGCCATTGCTGCTGAAGGACCGGTGATTGAAGGAACTTCTACACTTCTTGAGTCTCAGGGGGGAGAAACCCCGCTCGTAGGAGAGGAAGGAACAATGGTTCTCTTTGAACCTCCTGCACCAGAAGAAGCTACTGGGAACCCTATTGATGAACCTAATCCCCGTCATGAGGAAACAGGTCATACTAAGCCGTTGGAAATTATCCCTCCAATTGAAAAGCCTAGTGAGGAGGATGATTAGGATGATGTGGTTCTTAGTGCTCTCTTCAAGATCAGAAAGGCAACAGTCACTCCTGAGCCCCTTTCTAAGTGACCTACTACAAGGTTGCAAAAGAAGGAGGCTTTTGAGTATGTCCTAAAGAAAAGCTTGAGGAGTAGCAAGAAGAAAAAGAAGAGGCTGATGAAAGACCGTGAAATTGTGTGTGACAAAAATATTCCAGTAGTAGCAGTAGAAGAGGATGCTCACGAGGAACCAAGTTCCTTAATCAAGCGATCCAAGAAAAAGACACAATCTGTTGAAAGTGCTTCAAAGGAAGTTGTTGAAAAATCAAGTAAAAAGTCTGTCAAAGGTGGTGTCAAGTCTAAGCATGTTCTGGAGAAGAAATATGTATCTGATGATGAATTCTGGTAGAATCAAGTGGTAAAGGGAAGTCCATTGGATGGTTTGGGAAAAGAAAGTTGGAAACTGTTGAGGAACCCGGTTCCGCAAAGAAGGTGAAAAGTGTAAGTAGTCTAGGACAAGAGATGAGATGGTGCAATTTCAATAGTGGGGCCATCTGTTCAAAGTGGATATGCCCAAAGTATATGAGGATGAGGTCCAAAGCTTCTATGTTGACCTCTTCACTGTTGAAGATGACCACATTTGTGTGTTAGTCAATGGAGTGGATATGGTATTGGATGCTACTGTGTTGGGAGATATTCTCAAGGTCCCATCCGAAGGGTTGTCATCTATGAGAGGTACTTGTTAATTAAATTTTAGGCGCAAGTGCGAAAAGCCTTCCTCCTCCAGTGCCCCCTAAACAAATCTTCCAATGACCAGTGTCAAGTTTCTATCTTCTTGCTTTGATGACTTGTAGTAGTTGTTTTTGTTTGTTGATATGGATAATTTTCACCTATATTTCTCATGTTTTCAATAGTCCAAACTTGCCTTTGCTGTAATGGCAAAGTCTTATATTTTATAAATATCTATGAAGACTCTCTTTTGCTGTTAAATGCTTGTGTTCTCTGCTTTTCTTTTCTATCATGTTGTGTGCACACAAGTGGCATGAGTTAACTAAGCTAGACTTATTTATGTTGATTTCTTGCTTGTGTATTTTTAATGATTCCAAAAGGGGGAATACAATTGAAGCAAGGAGATCTGATTAAGGGGAAGCATAGAAAGCAGGGAAATCTTATTAAGGGGGAAGCATAGAGTCAGGGGGAACTTGTGGATTTCCTGGTATTTTATCTGGTTTAATGTGCTCTGCAAATGGTTATCAATTTTAAAAGTTTGTTTTTTCATCAAAAAGGGGGAAATTGATGGGTTTAAAGTATCTTATATTTTTGTTTTGATGATCTAACAAACTTATTGTCAAGAACCAGATAAAAGACCTGATGCACACTTAGTATATTTATCCATCAATGGACCCAAGCTAATGTGAGTTGTATGACTTCGGACAGAAAAGAATCAATTCAGGGACCTGATCCTCTGGAGTTTCCCTGACAGAAGTACGAAGTCAACTCTCCATATGGAAAGTTGTTGCCTGCACACGCTACAGTACAGGAACAGTAAAGCAGTCAACTTTATGTGGAAAGATTTTTACCTACCTTGCTTACATCATTCTAAGTGATGTCACACATGTATTATTAATATCAAGGAAGGTAAAATAATCACTTGAACATTTTGTGATATTCACTCAAGCATTGAAGATCTGATAGAGCATTGAAGTCACAAGTGTATCAAGAACAAAGAACAACACTACTACGGACCAGTTCCTATAGCAAGTATCTTGTATGTACTTAGTTTAGTTCAATCTTTGTATTTGTTCTTCATTGTAATTCCTATGTTTCTTATCTAGAAGATTTTACTAGGAACCCCAAAAACCATGAACCCTTAGAGTTTGTGTCGGGACTAGAGTTAGTCATGAGTTGAAGTCTTTGTAATAAGTATGTCGCAAAGTGGCTTGTAATAGGTGTATTACAAGTTAGTGAGGTTGAAGTCTTTGTAATAGAGTTATGGCTTGTAATAGGTGTATTACAAGTTAGTGAGGTTGAAGTCTTTGTAATAAGTATGTCGCAAAGTGGCTTGTAATAGGTGTATTACAAGTTAGTGAGGTTGAAGTCTTTGTAATAGAGTTATGGCTTGTAATAGGTGTATTACAAGTTCGTGAGGTTGAAGTCTTTATAATAGAGTTATTACAAAGTGGATTGTAATAGGTGTATTATAAGTTAGTGATGGATTAAGAGTTTAATTCCTAGGTTACAATAGGTTGTAATCTAAAGATTTCTCAAGTAGAGAAGTTGAAATCCTACCAGTGTAGATCGTGATTTTCTTATCCCCTTGAGTAGGGATTTTTACACGTAAAATATCTTGTGTCATTTACTTGTTGTTTCATTAGCTACTTCTGTAGGAACTGAAATAGGACCAGGTCTCTATACCGTTTGGTGGACTCATATATTCTATCACTAATCCTTCCTTCTTTTGACATGTTCCTAGTAACTATATGTAAATGTAATGATATTCCATAAGTGGTTCTACTCTTATCAGTTAAGGATGTCTATGTTATTCATTCTTGTAAAATGATATTCAAGCATGTCTAAGTATGTCCGTGAGTCTCTATTGAGGTATATGATAAAGATGTTAATGTTCATAATATAGTGTTACATGTATCTTCATGCATTTACCACCATGTTACGGACGGTTGGGAAGTCATGCATATTCATTTACCACCGTGCTACGGCCGGTTGGGCAGACATGCATCTTCATTTACCATTGTGCTACGGCCGGTCGGGCAGTTACCACCGGTTGGGCAGTTATGTATCATTATTTACCACCGATTGGCAATTATGCATTTACCACCGATCTACGGTCGGTCGAGCAGTTACTACTGAGCCATGCATCATAAGATATGGATAATAGTCTCAAAGAGAAGCATAATATATATAAGTATAAATAAGTATTCATATACGGTGGCACTTCAGAGATTCAGGTTGTTTCTTATATGTCGTTAATAAATGTTGACTTATTGTTTTGTTTCAGTTCTGCCCTACTTACTCGGTACATTATTCATACTGACGTCTTTTTGTTGGGGACGCTGCATTCATGCTTGCATGTATAGATAATCAGTTTGACGAGCCCTCATAGTAGATGATGTTAGTATTCAGCGAAGGATCGGTAATACTCCACCTCATTCAGAGTGCAGCCGAGTCTATGAGTCATCGTGTCGAAGTTTTGCTACAGAGTTATGTGTAGGCCGGTACCCTGTCCTGTTTGATGTCTAATACTCTTAGAGGCTTTGTAGACAGAGGTTCATTTTGTACAGTATGTCAGAGGCTTTGACAGCCCATATGTATTCATGTTTTAAGAACGATGCTTCATTGGTACAATGTTTTCCCACTTAAAGTTATACATTACAAGTTGTGGGCATGTTGGCCCATGATAGTTAGAAGAAAAAAGAGTTACGGAGAGGTTCGCTTGGGCCGGTACGGCACCGGGCGCCAGCCACGCCTCCCCAGGTTTGGGGTGTGACAAAGTGGTATTAGAGCAAGTCGTGTCCTATGGAGTCTACAAAGTCGTGCCTAATGGAGTCTCACTTATGGGTGTGTTGCACGCCACATTTATAATTGAGAGCCTATAGGGTATTTAGGAAATGTTACCCATCTTTTGTTTCTAGATCGTGCCATAGATCTAAGTCGTAAGAAGTTAGTATTAAGCTTCCACCGGATTTTGTATGCACCAGAGGTGCAAGTATCGTAGTATAGCTTTAAGGAATCGATCTAATTTCCACCTATGTGAAAGGGAGGTTATGAAAACGACAGAAGATACGATGCGAGATTGAAAGATAAGTAAGGTAAATGTGAAGAGGATATGAGATACTCAAGTACAAAAGGTTCTAAATAGTCGAGACTTTAGATATACTTGGGTTTTAGTTTAGTTTATAGAGAAGACCCTAGTGAAAATTTTTGTAAATCTCTAAGAGTTAAGGTTCGAGGACGAATGTTTTAAAGGTTGAAAGGATGTTACATCCCGTACTTTAATATTAGGATGAGTCGTAGTAATCCATATTATCTTGAAGGGATTAAGACCATTCATGAGGTTATAAAGGATTTGTGACTATGTTATTGTAAGGCCCCGTAAGTTTAACAACATTGATACCGTTATATACATTTGATATGACATTTTGAGTGGAACATTTTTGAAAAAAAAGTTGAGAAAAAATATTTATTTTTACATGGATGTTTTAAAATAATAGTATATGTATTGATTTTATATGGTACCATGATTTATTAATATTTTAATAATTCAATAGTAGTACTTTAGGATCAGGACAAGACTATTTTTGAGATTATAAGTATTATGATATTTCAAACAAGTGATAAGTAAATTCGTGAAGGTGAGAGGGTAAGGGAATCAAAGAAAATGAGTTTCGTCGAAGTTTGATATTTCGGGATAAAATACGGTCTAAGTTATAATACCCCGAATTTATGGACTAGTGCAATACTAGGTACCACATGACCATGATAGTAAGGCGTATAAAGTGTGTTAAAAGTGAGTGGTATTTAAGTAATTTGAGATAATTCTTGATTATGTGGATAATTGAATAATTATCGGCCAGTGGAAGATTAGCAAGATAATCAAGAAGATTAGTGGATAATTAATGAATTATTTGGATAAGATTAAGGCTCCCACATGGCAGCAAGTGGAGAAAGATATAATAGTGAATCTTGACTTTAGGAAATTAAGTTAGGAGGAAACATGGACAATAGTCTTAGCCATTCCTTCCAAACACGTAGAAAGAGAAGTTATATGAGTCATCTTTACACTTTATCTTTAATTGATATCAAAATTCATTTGGGGGGAGTTGTAGAAAGGGAAAATCCAAGGACGAAAAGGTGAGGGATTTTGAAATTCATATGAGACTCCATATTATAATAGCAATGGGAGTTTTTGGATTAGCAAAGAAATTCATACGAAATTATACTGCATAATAGCAACGGTATTTTTCCATTCTAAGGGAATATGGTACAATCTTTCTCAAGAATATCATACGGATTTTCCCCTATTTCGATCCGCCGTTACATGTATTGTCGCAATCAGTATGTGTTAGAGGGATTGTCAAGAGAATCGGTTCAGATATGTTAAGGCTAATCCTTCCTTCTTTTGGCATGATCCCAGTAACGATATGTAAACCCAATGATATTCCATAAGTGGTTCTACTCTTAGCAGTTAAGGATGTCTATGTTATTCATTCTTGTAAAATGATATTCAAGCATGTCTAAGTATGTTCGTGAGTCTCTATCGAGGTATATGATAAAGATGTTAATGTTCATAATATAGTGTTACATGCATCTTCATGCATTTACCACCGTGCTACGGCCGGTTGGACAGTCATGCTTATTCATTTATCATCGTGCTATGGTCGATTGGGCAGACATGCATCTTCATTTACCACTGTGCTATGGCCGGTCGGGAAGTTACCACCGGTTGGGCAATTATGTATCATTATTTACCACCGGTTGGGAAGTTATGCATTTACCACCGAGCTACGACCGGTCGAGCAGTTACCACTGATTAGTTGGGCAGTCATGCATCATAAGATATGGATAATAGTCTCAAAGAGAAGCATAATATATATATATATATACACACACACGGTGGCACTTATAAAATTCAGGTTGATTCTTGTATGTCATTAATTCATGTTGACTTATTGTTATGTCTCAATTCCGCCTTACACACTCGGTACATTATTCGTACTAATGTCCTTTTGTTGGTGATGCTGCATCCATGCCTGTAGGTATAGATAATCAGTTTGACGAGACCTCATAGTAGACAACGTTAGCATTCAACGAAGGATCGGTAAGACTCCACCTTATTCCGAGTGCAGTCGAGTCTATGAGTCATTGTGTCAGAGTTTTACTATTAACTTATGGGTAGGCCGGTACCCTGTCCTGTTTGATGTCTAATACTCTTAGAGGCTTTGTAGACAGAGATTCATTTTGTACAGTATGTCAGAGGCCTTGACAACCCATATTTATTCATGTTTTAAGAACGATGGTTCATTGATACAACGTTTGCCCATTTATAGTTATACATTACAAGTTGTGGCCATGTTGGCCCATGATAGTTAGAAAACAAAATAAGTTACAGAGTGGTTCGCACGGGCCAGTACAGCACCAGGTGCTAGCCACGCCTCCCTAGGTTTGGGGAGTGACAGTCTCATGAGGAGATCTATTAGCTAATTTGCAATACCCTTCGAAAATGTCAACTAACACAAACATTCCATTCACCATATTGGGTTACTCTAACCCCAACCGGATCCTGATATCCCGTCCTTCTCTTAAACTACACCTGTTAGCCCTCATAGTGTATAACTGAGATGGGTGCGGCCAATTATACATACCTCTGTTACTGTTGAAGGTAACTCAGAATGCTTATATATCTCTTCCTGAATTGTAAGTAATGATAATCTTTACTAGCTGAGTACCTCGTACCCTTCTTCATCTTGCTTCGTTTACTTGTTGAAACTTGAATCTACCTTCTGATTCTTGCGTTGCTTTTTACCATATGGGTGATAAATATTCATTACTTAGGTATCCTTTTCCAGAAGCTCACACGTCTTGGTACACACATGATCTGCTGTAGACCTTACATTTACTCTTCATAAGCATCATGTAAAATCGAGTTCCTCTGACTCAACCCTTCCACATCCACATGCAGTCTCTTACCAACTCTTTTCTGGATGTACATATCATTGTATTACAAATAAAATGGAATTTAGGAAATTGAGTTCTTACAATTGAGCTCTACAACACGATCTAGAGTAAGAAGAAAGAGTGATAGTCATAAATGCCCTCTAGCCTCCTGCTTATAAGTGTGGTGCACAACACATCCATAAATAAGACTCTACTAGACACGCCTTATAGACTCCCTAGGACAGAACTGCTATGATACTACTTTTGTCATGCCCCGAACCTGGGGGGGTGAGACTGGCACCTGGTGCCTCACCTATCCTTGCATACCAACTTGCGACTAAGGAACTCTGAACAAATAATGTGATACTTTGGTCATGTCCACATTGCAAGACAAATTGTGAAGCAAAATATAAAACTGAACAGAAGCTAACGCTGACCAAACATCAATATAAAGCTGGGTCGACAAGGTCGTCATAACTACTATAGCTAAAAACCAACAAAATATACATACAAGGCCTACAAGTCCAACATACTGCAGTAACTGACACAATATGTCTACAAGCCTCAACTGATGGATGTACCCACATAATTAACCAATTACCCACATAATTAAGAATTATCTCAAATTAACTAAAATACTACTCACTTTTAACACACTTTATACACCTTGATATCATGATCATGTGGTACCTTATATGGTACTAGTCCATAAATATCGGGTATTACAGCTCGGATCATATTGTATCCCAAATTGTCAAATTCCGACAAAACTCATGTTCTTCAATTTGCTTACCCTCTTACCTTCACGAATTTACTTATCACTTATCTGAAATAGCATAATGCTTATAATTTCAAAATAATCTCATTCCCCAACTTACGTCGATTAACTTACGACGAATCTTCACGTACGGAAACATGGAGTGTAACATGAGCACATGCAACCGGCTGGGCTGGTAGTACCCTCGGTTTCTGGAGTCCCTAAACCACCTGCTCTGGAGTACGCGACGGGAGTCTGATCACCTTCTCTGACCTGAGAAGTGGCTTGTGCGGCCTGAACCAAAACCGCCTAAGCAAGGCTAGTGCATACAGTCAATATCTTGGCCAGAGCCTCCTGAAATCCTGGAATCACAATTGGCGCAGCCGGTGCCTGAGCTGGTCCCACTGGCTCAACCACATCTGGAGTCTACTCCTGAGTTGGAGCAACTGGTGGGTCTACAGGTGTTGTTGTAGCTGTTGTACGAGTTGCACCTTGGCCTCTACTGCACCCCCGACTTCTCGTGGCCCTAGCTGGTGGTATTGGTGGTCATCTGCGCGATCCAGTAGCACGTGTCCTTACCATCTGTGAGAGAATAGAATAACAAAAGTTTAGTTTCCAGAATAAACAAATTCGTGCGACAAGAATAAAAGAAAGTAAAATTTTCCTAAAGGCTCGGCAACCTCTCGAAGATAAGTAAAAATGTCTCCATATGGATATGCAAGACTCTACTAAATCTGCTCATGATTCATGAGACCTATGTAACCTAGTCTCTGATACCAACATGTCACGATCGAAAATCCCACATGTCGTGATGATGCCTATCGCAATACTAGGCAAGCCGACAATCACAAATAACCATGCATCTTTAAATTGAAAACATAACGATATAAGCTTAATAGTAAAAATCTGTTAAATAACTAGCGACACAAAATACAAAATCCCCCAAAATACAGGTGTCACTGAGTACATGATCATCTAAATGACAATACAGTCAAACTTCTAAAAACAACTGTCTAGAAGGATAGAAGAGTGAAAATAAACTGAAAAGAAGGAGAGTCGAGGTCTGCGGATGCCAAAAAAGCTACCTCAATAGTCTCCGAGCAGATGAAGCTCCACAACTAGCAATCGTTGTATCCAAAAGTACCTGGATCTGCACGCGAAGTGTAGAGTGTAGTATGAATACAACAAGCCCAATGTACTCAATAAGTAGGCTGAAAACAGTGACGAGCTCAGAAAGGTGCAATCCAAATCCATATTATAACAGTACAAATACGACAGGAAAAAAGACACTAATATCTCCTAAAAACTCATAATCAACTGGTACACAGTACAAGAATGTAGACATGCTTTCAAGTTAAT
Organism: Nicotiana paniculata; assembly: GCA_005239505.1. NCBI lineage: Eukaryota > Viridiplantae > Streptophyta > Magnoliopsida > Solanales > Solanaceae > Nicotiana > Nicotiana paniculata. The sequence goes on from MDKI01156022.1 coordinate 26,697, forward strand.
ATTTTAAGTTCAACGCGGATAAAATATTTCAAGTATGACTGATATAAGGAATGCTACATCTCTATATCTACATGTCAATGTGCATGTCACATGTAATGCATTACAATGATGGACTCACGTACTCCCACTCTCAGAGTACTCAATCTGACTGTCTCAACTCTTACTCACCATATTTAGTCACTCAACATTGTACGGTACCTACGCTCAGTGAAGGTATACCAGACTCTGAAGGGGCAAATCCTGCCCAAGCGCTAATAAACGTGATGCGGTGCACACCCCGATCCCATCATGAATTAATAATACATGATGCGGCATGAAGCCCAATCCCATCATGAATCAATAAAACTTACTGCGGCATGCAGCCCGATCCCATCAACACCACTCACAATCAGGCCCTCAACCTCACTCAGCCATCAATCTCTCCAGTCTCTCAGGCTCATATCACTCATGCCAATCATCCCAAAATAATGATATATGTAATGATAACAGAGACTAAGATATGATATGCAAATGATGAATGCAACTGAGTACATAACTGCAATTTAAGCAAATAACTCAACAACAAAAGAATGACCTCTAAGGGTCCCAACAGTACCAGCATATAGCCTAGGCATGATCTCTACCATGAATCACAACTCAATTTCTCTAACACATGGAGTAAACATGAATAATAGCAAGATTATATGATTACACAGTTTCACAGAATCAACCGAGTCACAATTACTACGGTGCACGCCCACACACCCGTCACCTCAACACCAACAACATAAAACGTATTTCAGGGATTCATACCCTCATAATCAAGTTTAGAAGCATTACTTACCTCAAACCGTGCAAATATCTACTCCAACAAGCCCTTGCCTCGCGAATCGTTCTCCGAACGACTCGAATCTAGCCAAAATTAACTTAATACAATCAACACAAGCTATATAGGAATCAATTCCAAATGATAAAGCTAGATTCTTTAACAAAAGTCAAAAAGTCAACCCAAAAATTCATCTTGCGGCTCACGTCTTGGAACCCGACAAAATTAATAAAATTTGAACACTCATTCAACAAAAATTCCACCCATACAAAAATTACTCAATTTCGACCTCAACTCGACCTTCAAATCCTCAAATTATAGTTTATGAAGTTTCTATTCTGGATGGCCCGGAAGCGTTTCGACGCCTATTCTGAAAAGTTGGCATTTGGAAGGATTTCATAATTTTGGGGAGAAAGTGTATCTTAATGTTATCGATGTTTGTTTGGGATTACGAGTCTGGAATAACTCCGTATGGTGAATCTAGTGTTAGGAGCGCGTCCTGATATGGATTTGGAGGTACGTAGGTCATTTCGGGGTCATTTGGAGAAAGTTAGAAATTTGAATATTTTTGAGACGTTTGACCGGGAGTGGAATTTTTGATATCGGGGTCGAATTCCTATTTCAGAAGTTGGAGTAGGTCAGTTATATCGAACGTGACTTGTGTACAAAATTTGAGGTCAATCTGACGTGATTTGATAGGTTTCGACATTGAATGTAGAAGTTTGAAGTTTTAAAGTTCATTAAGCTTGAATTGGTGTGCGATTCATTATTTTGGTATTGTTTGATGTCATGTGATTTGAGGGCTCGAGCAGGTCAGTGTTATGTTATGGGACTGGTTGGTGTGATTGGACGGGGTCCCTAGGACCTCGGGTGTGTTTCGGGGTGGTTTCAGATCAATTTGTTAAAGATTTGAAAGATGTGATCTATGGTATGAGATTACGAGAATTTGGAATTGTTAATTGGAATCGTGTATTTGAAACGATTTGATTTGTTAAGTTGACATCATTTTCCCTACTTGAGTACATTTACCCTTGTCTGTATCCCAACATTGTTGTTGTTTAATTACTTGGTTATTTCTCATTGCCATTTGTCTTTCTCTTATCATCACTACTGCTTGAAATCTGATTTCTATTTGCTATTGGCATTTCTTTAATATTCCTTTCTTGTTGGCTTTATTTCATATCCTGCACAAGCTTAGATGTTCAATGAGTGTCTTGATCAGGCATCGTCACTACTCTACCGAGGTTAGGCTTGATATTTATTGGGTACCACCGTGGTGTACTCATGCTACGCTTTTGCACATTTTTTGTGCAGAACCAGGTACTTCGGATCGAGTCGGTTCCGAGACTTATGCTTGATGTGGCTGGAGACTTCAAGGTACACCTGCCGGGCGTTCCCAGGCTTCGAAGTCACCTTCTATTGTATTTATTTTCATTGATTTCTTCTATTCCGGAACGGTGATGTATTCATTATTTAAATATACTCCTAGAAAGGCTTATGAGTTTTACTACCGACTTTGGTATATTGTATCATTATGAGACTATTGGTTTATTTAGAATTTCTGGTTCATGTTCAATAGCTGTTTAGTAGAACCTGTTATCTTTTCGGTATATGTAGGCTTACCTTATTTTAGATATTAGGTTCCATCACGATGTCATGACCCAAATCCTAATTTAGGTCGTGAAGGCGCTCAACTCCGATGTCAGGCAAGCCAACCTTAGTTTACTAGTGATCCCTTTTTAATTTATAAAACAATTTCACCTACTTGAGAGGTTTTCTTTTAGATTTCAAATTTCGAAGTAAACAAGTGACTTAGACAACCAAAAGTGAGTAATAAATATAGTAATCACCATCAATAATCACAACCCAAAAGAATAGAATTTCCACTATGTGGGCGTGCCAGGAACTGGCGTCACAGGTCTACGGGCATCTAATAGAAACGAGTATCCAAAAGAAAATACAAGTTTGCCCTACTTTCTGAAGAAAAGTAATACAGACATAGCAAAAGAAAAGAGGAACTCCAAGGTGCTGCCAGAGAGATACATCAGGGAAAGCAGCTCACCGAGAAGTCCACGCCAGATATACGTCAGGGACGAGCTCCATATGAATGCCCAGATGCACCTGCCTCAGAGCCTGTACAATTAAGTACAGAAGCGTAGCATGAGTACATAAATAGATATGTAGTCAGTGAGTATCCCGCCTACTCTTGAAGAAGTAGTGACGAAAGAGGTAGACATGATACTTACTAGGGTCAAAATAACATAATTTAATAAGGACTAGGCAGGCATAACAGTCGTAGTTATCACAAAGATATAAAATATCAAGTTTAAGTGGAATTACCTTTCCATGTCAAATTTCACTAGCATATAATGTACTAAATTCCCCTTTTCACATGAAATAGTTTATACAATTACAACAAAACTCCCAGTAAATTATATAGCACATAATAGGCCGAAAGCGTACAGCCGAAGCGTCGCGAAAATAAATGTGCACACTCGAGGGTCGAACGGCTCGAACCTTAGTTGCATATATTACCCCGTTCGCGAATCAAACATGCGACGCGGTTGACATAATATTAGGGCTATCCCGCTCACGAATCATACATGCGACACGGGTGCCGTATACATACACATAATTTTTCAATATTTAGGGATATAACAGAGACTGTGTGTAAAAGCAAGAACTTAAGCAATATGATTTTGAACATAACTTCCTAATACTCTCATACCAATTCAAGGATACTATGCAACTCAAATACATTTAGGGACACATGTAAGACACATAAAAGAATGCTTGTGAGTCCTAGAACTACCCAACATAACATAATAGTAGCTACGCACGGACTCTCGTCACTTCGTGTGTGCGTAGCCCCCGCAAATAAGGAAATGCAATTATTTATAATCACCTATGGGGACAATTCTCTCTTACAAGGTTAGAAAGGAGACTCACCTCGTGTAGCACCTACTTTGCGGGTCAAGAACGCGCCCGAACGGCCGAACCTCCAAACTCGTCTCTCAAGGACTCGAAACTAGTCAAAATTTGTATACATTAATTAATCTATGCTCAAAAGTATGAAATTTACCTAATTAAGTAGTTATTTCAACCTACTTTGAAAAATCCCAAAATACACTCCGTGCCCACATGCTCGGATTCCGGAAATTCCTGAAGGAAACACTTACCCATACCCTAAGGATCATTAATATATGGTTTTTGCATGATTTCATAGCTAGTTTAGTGGGTAATTCCCCAAATTTCATAAAGCCCTAGGTTTTTACTCTAAGCCTTGATTTTCACTAATTAGGAGGTTAATCTACCTAGGATTTCATGTATTAAAGTACTATTAGAGTAGAAATCACTTACTATTTCAGTAGCTAGGTCGTTTGGATCTTTTCCAAGCTCTCAAGGTCGACTATGGAGGAAGAAATGGAGAAAATTAGTTCTTTCCCGTATTGTAAAAGACCTCACTGCCTACAGGGTTTCCGCACCTGTGGCTCGAGGACCGCACCTGCGAGAAAAGAATCTCACCTGCGGAAGAGGGGCAAGGGGCCTGCGTTCGCACCTACGGAGAGGAGCTCGCACATGCGGCTCTGCTCCTGGGGATATTATCCCCACCTGCGAGAAATGGGCAGCCTCACCTGAAGCCGCACCTGTGAGGCAAGGACCGCAGGAGCGGTCTCGCAACTGCGACTGGGCAACCGCACCTGTGGTTACACCAGATCAGGTGCACCAGCAACTGCTTCAGCTGGTTTTTGGCCTCCTTTGGTGCCCAAGAGGCACGTGGGCCCACCCGAACCCCCATCCAAATATACCAACAAGTTCCAAATCATAATACAGACTCGCTCAAGCCTTCGGAACACCCAAAACAACGCTAAAACTCAAAATCACACCTCAAAACCCCTAGAATCAAACTTAGGAACTTTAAGTTCTTGAATTTGCTAATAATGCGCCGAATTGACCTACACTACTCGGAAATGACACCAAATTTTGCAAGAGAGTCATAAATGACATATCGCATCTATTCCCGGACTCAAAATTCCATTTGGACCTCGATAACACAAAAATACGTCCCAAACCATCATATGAACTTAACGAAACTCTTATTTCGCTATTGGGCGCTGAAACGCTCCCGGGTCATCCAAAACCCATTCCGAACATACGCCCAAGTCCGAAATTATCATACGAAGCTACCAAAACCGTCGAAACTCGATTCCGAGGCCGTTTACTCAAAATGTTGACCGAAGGCAAACTTGGTCTTAAAGGCCAACCATAAGGAACCAAGTGTTCCTATATTACTCTAAACGCTTCCGAATCCCGAACCACCCGTCCCCGCAAGTCATAAATTACAATAAGCCGCTATGGGAAGTTTCATTTAGGGGAACGGGGTCCGATAATGCAAAACGACCGATCGGGTCGTTATATTCTCCACCTCTTAAACAAATGTTCACCCTCGAACGGGTCTAGAATCATACCTGAAGTGCTGAATAAATGCGGATATCTGCTCAGCATGTCCTCCTCGAACTCCCAGGTTGCCTCCTCGGCTGGTTGGCCCCTCCACTGGACCTTCACAGCAAAAACTCTCTTGGACCTCAACTGGCGATCCTGCCTGTCAATAATAACAACTGGCTCCTCCTCGTAGCCCAGCCTCTCATCCAACTGAATAGTGCTGAAATCAACCACGTGAGAGAAGTCGGCGTGGTACCTCCGGAGCATGGATACATGAAAGACCGGATGAACTCCTGACAAACTGGGAGGTAAAGCTAGCTCATAAGAAACCTCCCTAACTCGCCCTAACACCTCAAAGGGACCTATAAACCTCGGGCTCAGCTTTTCCTTCTTTCTGAACCTCATAATACCCTTCATCGGCAATACCTTCAATAGAACCTTATCTCCCTCCATAAATGATACATCACGCGCCTTCTGATCCGCGTAACTCTTCTGTCTGGACTGTGCCATGCGGAGCCTCTCCTGAATCAACTTCACTTTCTCCAAATCATCCTTCACCAGGTCGGTGCCATATAACTTAGCCTCGCCATGCTCAAACCACCCGATAGGAGAACGACATCGCCGACCGTACAAAGCCTCAAACAGAGCCATCTCGATGCTAGATTGTTAACTATTATTGTAAGGAAACTCGGCCAAAGGCAAGAACTGGTCCCACTGATCTCCGAAGTCAATCACACATGCCCTGAGCATGTCCTCTAATATTTGAACTGTACGCTCCGACTGACCATCAGTCTGAGGGTGAAATGATGTGCTGAGATCTATTTGGGTACCCATCTCACTATGCAATGATCTCCAGAAGTGCGAGGTGAATTGAGGACCTCGATCTGATATAATGGACACCGGCACACCGTGCAACCGAACTATCTCCCTAATGTTGATCTGGGCCAACCTCTCAGAAGTATATGTAGTAGCCACTAGAATGAAATGCGCCAATTTGGTCAACCTATCCACAATGACCCAAACCGCGTCAACCTTCCGCAAAGTCCGAGGTAACCCAACCATGAAGTCCATAGTGATGTGCTCCCACTTCTACTCGGGAATGGGCATCCGCCGAAGTAGGACTCCTGGCCTCTGCTGCTCATACTTAACCTGCTGGCAATTAAGACACCTAGCCACATACTCCACAATGTCCTTCTTCATCCGCCTCCACCAGAAATGTTGCTTCAAATCACGATACATCTTCGTAGCACTAGGATGAACAGAGTAACGTGAACTGTGTGCCTCTTCTAGAATCCTCTCTCTCAGGCCATCGACATTAGGAACACATAAACGGCCCTGAAGCCTCAGAACACCATCCTCACCAATAGTAACCTCCTTGGCACCACCCTGAACCACTGTCTCCCGTAGCTCTGCCAAGTACGGATCATCAAACTGCCGAGCCTTAAGCTCTCCCAATAACGAGGACTGAGCAACCACATGTGCTAAAACATGATGAGGCTCCGAAAGGTCCAATCTCACCAGGCGATTAGCCAAGGACTGAATGTCCAAGGCTAGAGGTCTCTCTTCTGCTGCAATATAAGCCAAGCTACCCATACTCTCCGCCTTCCTGCTCAAAGCATCTGCTACCACATTTGCCTTGCCCGGATGATAAAGAATGGTGATGTCATAATCCTTCAGCAGCTCAAGCCACCTGAGCTGCCTCAAATTAAGATCGCTCTGCTTGAACAAGTGTTGCAAGTTGCGGTGGTCTGTATAAAGAATGGGGCATTCTTCTGAGTCAATCTAGTCAGTGGGGTTGCAATGGATGAAAATCCCTCCACAAATCGCCGGTAGTAGCCTGCTAGACCCAAGAAACTTCTGATCTCTGTAGCTGAAGTAGGACGTGGACAACTCTGAACTGCCTCAATCTTCTTAGGATAAACCTTGATACCCTTTCTGGATACCACATGTCCCAAGAATGCCACGGAATCCAACCAAAACTCACACTTGGAGAACTTGGCATATAGCTTTTGTTCTCGTAAAGTCTGGAGCACCACTCTCAAATGTTGCTCATGCTCTCCCAGGCTACGTGAGTAAATCAGAATGTCATCAATGAAGACAATGACAAAAGAATTAATGTACGGCGTGAACACCCTGTTCATCAAGTCCATAAATGTTGTTGGGGCATTAGTCAAGCCAAAGGACATCACCAGGAACTCATAATGGCCATATCTCGTACGAAAAGCAGTCTTCGGAAAATCTGAGGCCCGAATCCTCAGCTGATGATATCCCGATCTCAAATCAATCTTAGAATAACCCTAGCAGCCTGCAACTGGTCAAACAAATCATCGATGCACGGCAAAGGATACTTGTTCTTAATGGTGACCTTGTTCAACTGGCGATAATCAATACACATCCGCATGGACCCATCCTTCTTCTTCACAAACAGAACTGGAGCACCCCACGGCGATACACTCGGTCTGATGAACCCCTTAGCCAACAACTCCTCAAGCTGCTCCTTTAACTCCTTCAACTCTTTTGGAGCCAAACAGTACGGCGAAACAGATATAGGCTGGGTGCCTGGAGCAAAATCAATGCAGAAATCAATATCACGATCCGGAGGCATGCCTGGAAGGTCTGAAGGAAATACATCAGACTCTCGAACCACTGGCACTGAATCAATCATCAGAGACTCGACGGTGGTTTCCTACACATAAGCAAGATAGGCTAGACAACCCTTCTCGACCATATGTCGAGCCTTCAGCAAAGAAATAATCCAACTGGCTGCACTAATAAAGGAACCCCTCCACTCCAGCCTAGGCAACTCGTGCATGGATAAAGTAACTATCTTGGCATGGCAATCTAGCACGGCATGATAGGTAGATAGCTAATCCATGCCTAGAATAATCTTGAAATCAACCATGTCGAGCAATAGGAGATCCGCTCTGGACTCGAACCCACAAAATAAAATCACACAGGACCGATAAATCCGGTCTACCACCACATAATCGCCCATGGTGGTGGACACATAAATAGGAGTACCAAGGACTCCCGAGGAAAATCCAGGAAACAAGAAAATAAATCTGACACATATGAATAAGTGGATCTTGGATCAAATAACACTGATGCCTCTCTACCACATACTGAAATAGTACCTGTGATCACGGCATCTGAGGCCACTACATCTGATCAGGCCAGAATATCATAGAATCTAGCTGGAGCACCAGATGACTGACCTCCGCTGGAATGAATAGGGGCCGGCAGAGCTCCCCCTACATGGCCTCCACCTCTGGGATGACCTCTACCAGCCTGCCCTCCACCTCTGGGTGGACGAACCGCCGGTGCTGAAAATGTAGGCTGATAACTCTGTTGAACAGCTTTGAGCCTGGGACAAGTCCTCCTCATGTGGCCTGAATCCCTACACTCATAACATCTCGCCGGTGGCATCGCCTGCTGCCCTGAAGAAGAACCCTGGATAGGTAGGGGATGGTGAGAACCCTCCGACATGGCACTGAAGTAAGGACAAGAAGACCCCTGATGACCGGAATACCCGCCTAAGGAACCCTAAATGGTTGGTAGACGGTAGGAACTCTCCGGCATAGCGCTGAAATAGGGCCTCACTGGAGCACCATGGGGAGGTGGTGGAGGAGCTGAATATTGAGGCCTGCTAAGCTGGCCTCTACCGAATTGACCTCTACCCCTGGCTGGGGCACCTTTGAAATCCCTAGAAAATCTAGCTCTCTTGTCCTGCTGACTCTGCTCTCTGCCCCTAGATCGATAACCCTCAATCAAACGAGCTATCTCGACCACAAGCTGATAGGGAGTCCCCATCTCCACCTCTCGGGCCATGATGGCCCTAATACCTTAGTGCAGCCTAGCTAAAAATCTCCGCACTCTCTCAGCATCAGTAGGAAGTATCATAAGGGCATGACGAGACAACTCGGAAAACCTGGACTCCTAGTCTGTCGCCGACATTTGTCCCTGCTCCAGCTGCTCAAACTGATACCGCAGCTCTTCCCTCTTGGAGGGTGGAATATACCTGTCCAGGAATAGCTGAGTGAACTGCTCCCAAGTGATGGAAGGGGAACCTTTCGGTCTACCAAGGATATAGGACTGCCACCATCTGCGGGCCCCACCCTCAAGCTGAAAAGTAGTGAAGTCCACTCCATGAGACTCCAGTATCCACATGTTGTGCAGTCTGTCCCTGCACCTATCAATGAAGTCATGTGCATCCTCGCCCTTCTCCTCCAAATATAGGAGGGTGCAATCGGGTCCATCTATCCAGTAACTTCTGCGGATGCCGTCCGCAGCTGGTCTGAGGTCAGGTGCTGCTGCTACAGGCTGGGCCCCACCCACGGGCAGTGTACCCGGGGTCTGATTAAATGCTGATGCATGGCCTGCAGCCTGCGCAGTAGGGGTCTGGACTCCCCCTCCTGCCTGAGATGTGGCAGGATCCGCTGGAAATAAACAGCCTGCATCATAGTATCCATGAACCGCATTATACGGCCCATGACTTCCTGGAAGCCTAGCGCCGTCATAAAGTCTACTGGGACAGGATCTGCCGGGGGCACCTCACCCTGCTCCTCAGTAATGCGATCCTCTGTCGGATCCGCTGGGGGTGCTAAAGGAATAGCTCTGGGATGCCTTCGTCCCCTACCTCGGGCCGGTGCCCTCCCCCAGCCTCGGGCGAAGCGGGTAACGGCATCTCCCGGGTCTGGAACGTCAACCGCGCGAGTCCTCACCATCTGTGAGATAATAGAAGAATAAGATTTAGTAAACCATCACTGCACGATAGAACATTAATAAATAGAGGTTTCCTAACACCTTATATCCTCCCGAAGATAAATACAGACGTCTCTGTATCGATCCGCAAGACTCTATTAGGTTTGCCCATGACTTGTGAAACCTACGTGAACCTAGAGCTCTGGTACCATGTTGTCATGACCCAAATCCCAATTTAGGTCGCGAAGGCGCCCAACTCCGATGTCAGACAAGCCAACCTTAGTTTACTAGTGATCCTTTTTAATTTATAAAACAATTTCCCCTACTTGAGAGGTTTTCTTTTAGATTTCAAATTTCGAAGTAAACAAGTGACTTAGACAACCAAAAGTGAGTAATATATAGTAATCACCATAAATAATCACAACCCAAAAGAATAGAATATCCACTATGTAGGTCTGCCAGGAACTGGCGTCACAGGTCTACGGGCATCTAATAGAAACAAGTATCCAAAAGAAAATAAAAGTTTGCCCTACTGTCAGAAGAAAAGTAATACAGACATAGGAAAATAAAAGAGGAACTCCAAGGTGCTGCTAGAGAGATACGTCAGGGAAAGCAGCTCACCGAGAAGTCCACGCCAGATATACGTCAGGGACGAGCTCCGGATGAATGCCCAAATGCACCTGCCTCAGAGCCTGTACAATTAAGTACAGAAGCATAGCATGAGTACATAAACATATATATACCCAATGAGTATCCCGCCTAATCTCGAAAAAGTAGTGACGAGAGGTAGACATGATACTTACTAGGGTCAAAATAACATAATTTAATAAGGACTAGGCAGGCATAACAATCGTAGTTATCACAAAGACATAAAATATCAAGTTTAAGTGTAATTACCTTTGCATGTCAAATTTCACTAGCATATAATGTACTAAATTCCATTTTTCACATGAAACAGCTTATACAATTACAACAAAACTCCTAGTAAATTATATAGCACATAATAGGCCGAAAGCGTACGGCAGAAGCGTTGCGAAAATAAATGTGCACTGTCGAGGGTCGAACGGCTCGAACCATAGATGCATCTATTACCCTGCTCGCGAATCGAACATGCGACGTGGTTGAAATAATAGTAGGGTTATCCTGCTCACGAATCATACATGCGATGCGGGTGCCGTATACATACACATAATTTTCAATATTTAGGGATTTAACAGAGTCTGTGTGTAAAAGCAAGAACTTAAGAATTATGATTTTGAACATAACTTCCTAATACTCTCATACCAATTCAAGGATACTATGAAACTCAAATATATTTAGGGACACATGTAAGGCACATAAAAGCATGCTTATGAGTCCTAGAACTACCCAACATAACATAATAGAGGCTACGCACGGACTCTCGTCACTTCGTGCGTGCGTATCCCCGCAAGTAAGGACATGCAATTATTTATAATCACCTATGGGGACAATTCCCTCTTACAAGATTAGAAAGGAGACTCACCTCGTGTAGAACCTACTTTCCAGGTCAAGAACGCGCCCGAACCTCCAAATTCATCTCTCAAGGACTCGAAACTAGTCAAAATTTTTATACATGAATTAATCTATGCTCAAAAGTATGAAATTTACCTAATTAAGTAGGTATTTCAACCTACTTTGAAAATCCCAAAATAAACCCCGGGCCCACATGCTCGGGTTCCAGAAATTCTTGAAGGAAACACTTACCCATACCCTAAGGACCATTAATATATGGTTTTTGTATGATTTCATAGCTAGTTTAGTGGGTAATTCCCCAAATTTCATAAAGCCCTAGGTTTTTACTCTAACCCTTTATTTTCAGTAATTAGGAGGTTAATCTACCTAGGATTTAATGTATTAAACAAATATTAGAGGATAAATCACTTACCTTTCAGTAGATAGGTCGTTTGGCTCTTTTCCAAGCTCTCAAGGTCGATTATGGAGGAAGAAATGGAGAAAAATGGTTCTTTCCCGTATTTTAAAAGACCTCACTGCTTACAGGGTTTCTGCACTTGCGGCCGAGGACCGCACATGCGGTCTCGCGCTAGCGAGAAAAGACTCGCACCTATGGAAGAGGGGCAATGGGCCTGGGCTCGCACCTGCGGAGAGAAGCTCGCACCTGCAACTCCGCTCCTAAGGATATTATCCGCACCTGCGAGAAATGGGCAGCCTCACCTGAAGCTGCACCTGGGAGGTAAAGACCGTAGGAGCGGTCTCGCACCTGCGACTGGGCAACTGCATCTGCGGTCACACCAGATCAGGTGCACCAACAACTGCTTCAGCTGGTTTTTGGTCTTATTTGGTGCCCGAGAGGCACTTGGGCCCACCCGAGCCCCCGTCCAAATATACCAACAAGTCCCAAATCATAATACGGACTTGCTCGAGCCTTCGGAATACCAAAACAATGCTAAAACTCAAAATCACACCTCAAAACCCCTAGAATCAAACTTAGGAACTTTAAGTTCTTGAATTTGCTAACAATACGCTGAATCGACCTATACTACTCAGAATGACACCAGATTTTGCAAGCGAGTCATAAATGACATATCGGATCTATTCCCGATCTCGAAATTCTATTTTGACCTCGATAGCACAAAAACATGTCCCAAACCACCATATGAACTTAAGGAAACTCTTATTTCGCTATTGGGTGCTGAAACGCTATCGGGTCATCCAAAACCCCTTCCAAACATACGCCCAAGTCTGAAATCATTATACGAAGCTACCGTAACCGTCGAAACTCGATTTCAAGGTCGTTTACTCAAAATGTTGACTAAAGTCAAACTTAGCCTTAAAGGCCAACCTTAAGGAACTAAGTGTTCCTATATTACTCTAAACGCTTCCGAATCCAGAAAGTCGCTATGGGAAGTTTCATTTAGGGGAACGGTGTCCAATAACGCAAAATGACCGGTCGGGTCGTTACACACGACTCCTTCAGAGGGATTTTGGGTCGTGACAGAAAAAAAAGACTTCTCTATAAATAAGCTTACCTTGACTTTTTTCAAAACCTCATCCACAATAGAAGATCTCACATCCTGTTGAAACTCCTCAACAACTTTTTTTGTGATCATGCGCCTTTATTTTTATGCATGGCTTTTAACCTCCCTCGTTACCCTCTAGTATAGAAATGGAAACATCACAATAATTTCATAATAGAGACACAGAACAAAACTTCACGTCTAAGAATGCTGAAGTTCAGCAAATACAGAACACAACTTCAGCTACTAGAATGCTGAAGTTCATCACAAACAGAACAAAAACTTCAGCTAAAACATTCTATAGTTTTACAAAACACATAACAAAACCTTCAGCTCAAAACTTACACGATATATTGTGTTGACTAATTCATTGTTAAACGCCATTGTAGAACAGTTAGAGCCCAAAGATACATAGCGTAACATCCTGGGAACCTGAAGGGCATCAAGGAATTCATCCTCTTTTAAATACTTCTCCCGAATATCTAGGAAGCACTCATTGAACCAAACACATAATGGAAATGGAAATCCACCTACACTATTCTTAGTTGGATTATTTTTGTCCTGGTTGTCCAAAGCATGTTTCATTGAGGTAATGATCTTCTCATAAGACGCATTACCTCAAGGATAATCAGCACAAGCCTTATCATCTTCAACAATAGCTGCATACTCCTCCAACTAAGTTGATTCATTCTTTCTTCCAAAAAAATAGACTCCACAACAAGAATTTCCATAAGCTTCACAGCATCTTCATCACTCTCGCATACATATTTGAAATTCACATCATCCTTTTTAATTTTAGTGTTTCAGAATCTTGCTCTCTCGTTTAATTGGGTTTTCAACATTATGTATTGCGATCCTCAAACCGCACATAAAGTGAAAGTATTCAAGGTTGAACGACACAATGGCCAAAAATCTTGAAATTAATGGAGTCTCGATCATTGGTGAATACGCGAGAAAGAATCAAACAATGAACCAACTTCATGCTGCAATGGAAATTCTCCATAGCCATAATATACCAAAATGTAAAATTACTCAGCTTATCCTGTTGTTCATGAGTCAAGAAAGTTGCAATAAATGCTTCAAATTGTGGTTCCCCTTCTAGTAAGCACGACAATTAAACCAATCTCGAAACTCATAATATCTCTCCCCTGGTTTTGTAGGTAGAGGAACAAGGACTGAAGGACCTTTTGCATATTCTACGTGCTTTAGGTGCTTTAGGATCTTTAGTTTCTTTAGGATCTGTAGGTGATTTGGATTTCATAGATGCTATCTGTTCAAAAAAAAAAATTAAGATACAAAAAAATAACTTCAGAACATTATCAAAAAACATTCAGTCAAAACTTCAGCACAATTTGGCTTGTTATATTTTAAAGCCATCTAACTTCAAAAAAAGATAGAACACAACTTCAACTCTAAATATGCTGAAGTTCAACAAATACAAAACATAACTTCATCTCTAAAGAATGCTGAAGTTCAGCAATTACAAAACAAAAACTCCAACCAAAATATGCTGTAGTTTTTACAAACACTGTAAAGACCCGGCCGGTCGTTCCGCGAGATTAGCCATGTTTCCTCTGTTTATGATTTTTCATGTGTTATTTAACCTAATTATGTTGTGTTGGGTCAGCTAGTTTGGGATCAGAGTGGTCGTGGTGGGAAAAGAGACAGTCTTTAAAGTTGGCCTTATGGTTAGAAAAGTCAATTGGAAGTTGACTATTAGATAAATGACCTTGGAATATAGATTTTATAACCCGGATAGCTTCGTTAGGTGATTTGGGACTTAGGAGTGTGTTCGGAATGTGGTTTTGATGTCCGGAGTAGAATTAGGCTTGAAATGGCGAAATTGAGTTTTTGGCGATTTCCACTCGGCAATGGAAAATGGGCTATCGGGTTTGGAATGGAATTCCTAAAGTTGGAACACGTTCGTAGTATCATTTTAGATATGTGTGCAAATTTTCAGGTCAATCGGACGTGTTTTGGGTGGTTTCGGAATCTTTGGCGAAATTTAGAAGTTTCTAAGTTCTCAGGCTTGAATCCGAGGTGGAGTTGGTGTTTTGGCATTGTTTCGAGGGTTTCTAAGGCTCGACTAATTTTGATTAAGGTTATGGGAAGTGTTGTCATGTTTGATTGAGGTCCC
Source organism: Nicotiana paniculata (assembly GCA_005239505.1). Taxonomy (NCBI): domain Eukaryota; kingdom Viridiplantae; phylum Streptophyta; class Magnoliopsida; order Solanales; family Solanaceae; genus Nicotiana; species Nicotiana paniculata. The sequence continues at coordinate 41,779 of MDKI01156022.1, forward strand.
GAGGGCCTCAGGTGAGTTTTCGGTGGTTAACGGATCATTTCGGACTTGGAAAGATTGCAGATTTTGGGCTGGTGTTCAGTTCTGGTGTTCTTCTATGTGATCGCGTGGGTAAGGATGCGATCGCATAGACTTATCTGGGGCAGCATAAATTTAGTTCTATGCGATCATGTTTGGGTGGTCGCGATCGTGTGAGTGTGTGGCATGTGTGCATTGCGATCGCATGGTGCAGTTCACGTTCGCGTAGAGTTTGGGGGGCGCGTGAGGGGCTGAGCTGTGGTGCTATGCGATCACGTGAGGGAGGAATGCGATTGCATAGTTTAACTGTGGGAAGTGCTTCGCGATCGCGTGGTGGTTGACGCGATCGCACCGAAGAAAAGAGCACCTGGGCAGAAAGTATAAAAATCCATCTTCCCGATTTTTAGCCTATTTCTCACCATTTTTGGACAGATTTGAAGCTTTTTGAGAGGTATTAAAGAGGTTATCGAAGGGAATCACTTGGAGGTAATATTTTTGAATTCAAAACTTCATTCTATGTTGATTTCTAGCTAATTAGACCTAAAATTGTGAGATTTGAACCCTAAAATTGGAGAATTAGGGCTTATAATTTGGAGACCTTTGAGTGGGGATTTGAAGGGTCATTTGAGGTCCAATTCTGATGTTCTTGGTATGTATGGACTCGTGGGAGGATAAGAATTCTCGTGATGTGATTTTTATCAAATTATGAGACGTGGTCCCGGAGGTCAGGTTTGACCAATCTCGGGATTTGTGCTTAATTTTGATAATTTTTGAATGGGCTTCGTTCCTTGGCATATAATAATGATATAAATCTGATTTTGGCCAGATTTGGAGAAATTGGAGGCCGAGTCTAGAGGCAAAGTCATTGTGGGCTAGGATTTTAGCCGATTTTGAGGTAAGTAACGTTTTCAAACTTGGTTCTGAGGGTTCGAAACCCCGAGCTATATGCTATATGATTATAATTTAGGTGACACACATGCCAAGTGACGGGCGTGCGGGTGTATACCGAGTGATTTGTGGTCTGGTTCATCCCATGGCACCGTCTAGTAGCTATTTTAGACTGATATCCATACTTTTATTGACGTGGTTAATGTGAACATGCTAGAAATCATGCTAAGTCAAATGTTAGGGCTTCACGCTGAAAATGTTGAGACCCGAGTGGTCGTATATTGATGTCTCCTTATGTGTTTAATTGATTTTGTATACTCAGTCATGTCATAGCATATCATTTCATGCCTTAGTCTCGGTAATTGTTGATTTTTGTATGTTTATCATTGTTTCGGGCAAGTTCATGCCTCTGTGAGCCCTTGGGAGCAAGACTGGAGAGTAATGACTGAGTGAGGCTGAGAGCCTGTTATTGAGACAGTTATGAGATCGGACTGCACACCACATGATACTCTGACCATGCCTTCGTTTGCTTGATATAGCGTTTGGGCTAATAGGTGCCCCTCCGGAGTATTTACACCCCAGTGAGCGCATTGATATTGAGGGATGCACCTTCCCTGGACATGGATCTTGTAAGAAGTTGATGATATGTGAGGGATGGATCGTCTTTGGACATGGATCTAGTCCGAGTGTTGTATTCCGGAGATGGATCTTCTCCGTGGGGGGCTGGATTGGCCTTTTCCTCAGTACTGAGTGACTACGGTCACCGGTGTTTATGCATATTCCGGGACGGATTTTCCCTATGCATGAGAGCCATATACAGTACTGAGTGGACTTTTGTGTGAGATATGTGAGCACTATGTGAATTTCCACATTGTTGATACATTGGCATGTATGGTACTGAGATATACTTGGGTTACTTATCATATAGGTCATATTCTGTTTTCATTATCTATTGAAACTGTGAACATGCCTAAATTCTATGTACTATTTTCATGACAATTATTGAGGTTTAGTCCTTCACTGCCTCTCAGTCCATAGTTTGGGTTCGTTACTTCTAGGTTGGTGTACTCACATTACCCCTGCCCTTGTGTGCAGACCCAGGTACATCGGGACCCGGTAATGGTTGCTGAGCGGCTGTCAGAGTTCCTTTGGAGGCATCGAGGCAGTAGCTGGAGATCGGAGCCTCGATTGTATCCTTCTCTATCTACCTGTCATATTTATTTATTTCAGACAACTTTATGTCGACATTGTATTTTGATATTCGATGTAGTAGCTCATGACTCAGCGACACTAGATCTGGGTTCGGACTTTCTCTTACTTATGTTTTCAATGATGATTAAACTCTTAAATGCTTTATAAATATGAGACTTTTGCTGCAAATATAATGGATTTTTTGAAAATATCTGTTAACAAATGAAATGTGTGGCTTGCATGATTTCACGATAGGCGCCATCACGAATGGGTATTTCGGGGTCGTGACAAGTTGGTATCAGAGCTCTAGGTTAAATATGTCTCTCCAATTATGAGCATGTTTAGTAGAGTCTTGTGGATCGATACAGAGACGTCTGTACTTATCTTCGAGAGGCTACAGAACCCTTAAGAAAAATCTCGTATTCTTGAACTCTATCGTGCGAATTTGTTGATTCCTGGAACTAAACTTATGTTGTTTTTATTTTCTCACAGATGGTGAGGACTCGCACTACTCATCCGGGTGACCAGACACCAGCTAGACCAGCGAGAGGTCGAGGCCGCGGTCGAGGTCGTGGCAGAGGGAGGGGTGCAGCCCGCGCAGCAGCCGGGGCAGTACCTGTGGACCCTCCTATTTTTTAGGATTAGGTCCCCATCGCAGATGTTCCAGCGGTATCGGCTCAGGCACCGATAGTGCCTATTGTGATCCCGGGTCTTCAGAAGACTCTGGCTCAGATTCGGACTATGTGCACCAGCCTTGCACAGGCAGTCGATGTTTCTTCTACTGTCGCTACTTCTCAGGCTGTGGGAGGCACTCAGACTCCAGCTGCCTGTACACCTGAGCAGGTTGTTCAGGGGCTTCAGACACAGGGGGAAGCTACAGCCCAGCCGTTTGCCCCAACTCAGGATTTTGTGATCCCAGTTATTCAAGACAATAAGCAGCGCATGTTGGAGAGATTTAGTAGAGTTCAGCCTCCGACTTTCAGTGGTACTGAGGGCAAGGATGCACAGGGCTTCTTAGAAAAATGTCAGAGGATTCTTCGCACAGCAAGGATATTGGAGGCCAGTGGGGTGCCATTTACTATCTTCCAGTTCTCAGGAGCTGCAGTCGCTTGGTGGGAGGCCTATGAGAGGCGTAGACCTGTTGATGCAGCGCCCCTTACCTGGCATCAGTTCTCCATTCTTTTCCTGGAAACGTATATACCGCAGTCCCGCAGTAAGGAGCTACATAGGGAGTTCGAGCAGTTGCTTCAGGGGGACATGACCGTGACGCAGTATGAGATGAGGTTTTTCGAGTTGGCACGTCATGCTATTTGGCTAATTCCCACGGATAGAGAGAGGATCAGGAGGTTCGTTGATGCCCTCGCTTGTCAGCTTCGGATTTTTCTGACTAGGGAGAAGGTATCTGGTGCTTCTTTTGAGGAGGTAGTTGACATTGCCATAGAGATTGAGTCAGTTCACCGCCAGGAGCGAGTCGAGATGTAGGCCAAGAAGCCTCGAGGATCTGATAGTTTTGGTTGTGTTCCTTCAAGAGGGAAGTCCCAGCACGGCAGAGGCCTTCCATTCAGACCATCTCAGTCAGGTCGCTCAGGTTATCGTGGTACATCAGCGGGTCATAGTCCTCACAGTTCTCATCAGGGGTATCCATCATTCAGTGCTCTTCCAACCCAGAGTTCATCTCGAGCACCATCAGTTCAGGGTTTTCTGTGCATTGTTCTTTTGGTGGTTATTCATATGCTAGGGGTTCCCTTCAGTCCCCACCGTCATTTTGCTGAGAGGTGTTGCTTTGAGTGTGGTGATTCGGGTCATATCAAGAGGTTTTGTCCCCGTCTTTCAGGTGGTTCATTCTAGCAGAGGAGCCAGCCTTCAGCTTCAGCACCAGTTACTTCACCACCAGCCCGGGCAGCTAGGGGTGGGGGCCAATCAGCTAGAGGCCGCCTTAGAGGGGGAGGTCGATCAGTTGGAGGTCAGGCTCTATTTTATGCACTTCCAGCCAGATCAGATGTTATGGCCTCATATGTAGTGACTACATGTATTGTTTCAGTATTTCACTGACATGCTTCAGTCTTATTTGATCCAGGTTCCACGTATTCTTATGTTTCATCATACTTTGCTCATTTTCTGGATACGCCTCGTGAGTCCTTAGTTATATCTGTTCATGTGTCGACTCCAGTGGGCGATACTATTGTTGTAGACCGTGTGTACAGGTCGTGTGTGATATCTATTGGGGGTCTGGAGACCCGAGTAGATATGTTTTTGCTTAGCATGGTTGACTTTGACGTGATATTGTGCATGGATTGGCTATCTCCGTGTCATGCTGTTCTGGATTGTCACGCTAAGACCGTGATCTTAGCGATGTTAGGATTTCCGAGAGTTGAGTAGAGAGGTTCTGTTGAGAATGTGCCTAGTAGGGTGATTTCTTATCTGAAGGCTCAAATCATGGTAGAAAAAGGGTGTTTATCGTATTTGGCTTTTGTGAGGGATGTCAGTGTTGAGACTCCCACTATTGATTCTGTTCATGTGGTCTGTGATTTTCCGGACGTGTTTCTTGCTGACCTACCAGGCATGCCACCTGATAGTGATATTGATTTTGGTATTGATTCGGTGCTGGGCACTCAGTCCATTTTTATTCCTCCGTATCGTATGGCGCCGGCGGAGTTGAAGGAATTGAAATAGCAGCTTCAGGAACTCTTAGATAAGGGGTTCATTCGGCCTAGTGTGTCACCTTGGAGTGCACCGGTGTTGTTTGTAAGAAGAAAGATGGTTCTATGAGAATGTGTATTGACTACAGTTGAACAAGGTTACAGACAAGAATAAGTATCCCTTGCCTCGTATTGATGATTTGTTTGACCAGCTTCAGGGAGCTAGAGTGTTCTCCAGAATTGATTTGAGATCCGGGTATCATCAGCTAAAGATTCGGGATTCTGATATTCCCAAGACAGCTTTCAGGACTCGTTATGGTCACTATGAGTTTATGGTGATGTCTTTTGGGTTGACCAATGCCCCAGCAGTGTTCATGCACTTGATGAACAACGTGTTTCAGTCGTACTTGGATTCTTTTGTTATTGTGTTCATTGATGACATCCTGGTATATTCTCGCAGTCAGGAGGAGCACGCTCAGCATTTGGGAGTTATTTTGCAGAGATTGAGGGAGGAGAATATTTATGCAAAGTTCTTCAAGTGTGAGTTTTGACTTGGCTCAATAGCTTTCTTGGGGCACGTGGTGTCCAGTGAGGGTATTCAGGTTGATCTGAAGAAGACAGAGGCGGTGCAGAGTTGGCCCAGACCCTCCTCAGCTACAGAGATTAGGAGCTTTCTTGGTTTGGCGGGATATTACCGGCGCTTTGTGGAGGGGTTTTCTTATATTGCTTCGCCCTTGACCAAATTGACCCAGAAGGGTGCTCCGTCCAGGTGGTCGGACGGGTGTGAGGAGAGCTTTCAGAAGCTCAAGGCTGCTTTGGCCACAGCTCCAGTGTTAGTATTTGCATCAGCTTCAGGTTCTTATACCTTATATTGTGAGGCCTCGAGGATAGGCATTGGTTGTGTATTGATGCAGGGGATAGGGAGATTGCCTACGCCTCGCACAAGTTGAAGTCTCATGAGAAGAATTACCTAGTGCATGATCTCGAGCTAGCAAACATTGTTCACGCCTTGAAGATCTGGCGTCATTATTTGTACGGGGTGCATTGTGAGGTTTTTACTGATCACCGTAGTCTGCAGCATCTGTTTAAGCAGAAGGATTTGAATTTGCGTCAGAGGAGATGGTTGGAGCTTCTCAAGGACTATGACATCACTATTCTATACCATCCGGGGAAGGCCAATGTAGTGGTCGATGCCTTGAGTCATAGAATAGAGAGTTTGGGGAGTCTAGCACATCCTCCTGCAGCAGAGCGACCATTGTCACTTGATGTTCAGGCCTTAGCGGGCCAGTTGGTGAGGTTGGATCTATCAGAGCCCTGTCGGGTATTGTCTTCCGTAGCTTCCATATCTCCTCTTTATGACCGGATCAGAGAGCGCCAGTATGATGACCCACACTTGCTCGTTCCTCAGGACAGGGTCCGACGAGGTGATACCAGGGATGTAGTTATTGGTTATGATGGGGTTATGAGGATGCAGGGTCGGATTTGTGTGCCCAGTGTGGATGGGCTTCGAGAGTTGATTCTAGCAGAGGCCCATAGCTCACGATATTCCATCCATCCGGGTGTCGCGAAGATATATCGGGATCTGAAACAGCATTATTGGTGGAGGCGGATGAAGAAGGATATTGTTGAGTTTGTAGCTCGGTGTCTCAACTGTCAGCAGGTCAAGTATGAGCACTAGAGGCCAGGTGGGTTGCATCAGAGGTTGAATATTCCGGAGTGGAAGTGGGAGCGGATCACTGTGGACTTTGTAGTTGGGCTCCCACGTACTTTGAGGATGTTCGATGTTATATGGGTCATTGTAGATCAGTTGACCAAGTCTGCGCACTTCATTCCTATTGGTACTACTTATTCTTCGAAGCGGTTAGCTGAGATTTATATCAGGGAGATTGTCCGGTTGCATGGTGTCCCAGTTTCTATCAATTCTGACAGAGGTACTCAGTTCACATCTCAGTTTTGGAGGGCCGTGCAGAGAGAGTTGGGTACTCAGGTCGAGTTGAGCACAACATTCCATCCTCAGACAGACGGGCAGTCAAAGCGTACTATTCAGATTCTGGAGGACATGTTGCGTGCTTGTGTCATTGATTTTGGGGGTTCATGGGACCAGCTTCTGCCACTCGCGGAGTTTGCTTATAATAATATTTATCAGTCGAGTATTCAGATGTCTCTGTACGAGGTTTTATATGGTAGGAGGTGTAGATCTCCGGTTGGTTGGTTTGAGTCGGGTGAGTTTAGGTTATTGGGCACAGACTTGGTACAGGATGCGTTGGATAAGATGAAGTTGATTCAGGAGCGGCTTCGCACCGTGCAGTCTAGGCAGAAGAGTTATGCGGACCGGAAGGTTCGGGATGTGTCTTTCATGTTTGGAGAGAAGGTGCTACTGCAGGTGTCACCCATGAAGGGTGTTATGTGGTTCGAGAAGAGGGGCAGGTTGAGTCCCCGGTTCATTTGGCCTTTTGAGGTGCTTCAGAAGGTTGGAGGGGTGGTTTATAGACTTTCCTTACCACCCAGCTTATCGATTTTCCATCCGATATTCCATGTTTCCATTCTTCGGAAGTATACTGGTGACCCGTCTCATGTCTTGGACTTCAGCTCAGTTCAGCTACAGGGTGATATGGCTTTGAGGTAGAGCCAGTAGCTATTTTGGGTCATCAGGTCAGAAGCTTGAGGTCTAAGGATATAGCTTCAGTAAAGGTACAGTGGAGAGGATTGCCGGTGGAGAAGTCCACCTGGAAGACCGATCGGGAGATGCGGAGTAGATATCCTCACCTATTTGAGACTTCAGGTATGTTTCTAGACCAGTTCGAGGACGAATGTTTGTTTAAGAAGGGAGAATGTAACGTCGGCCGGTCTTTTCACAAGATTAGCCCCGTTTCCCCTGTTTCAGCTTTTTCATGTGTTATTTAACCTAATTATATTGTGTTGGGTTGGTTGGTTAGGGTTCGTAGTGGTCGTGGTGAGAAAAGAGACACTTAGTCTCTTAAGTTGGCCTTATGGTTAGAAAAATCAACCAGAAGTTGACTATTAGGTAAACAAACTCAGAATGTGGATTTTATAGTCCGGATAGCTTCGTTAGGTGATTTTGGACTTACGAGTGTGTTCGGAATGTGGTTTTGATGTCCTGAGTAGAATTAGGCTTGAAATGGCGAAATTGAATTTTTGGCAATTTCCGGTCGGCAGTGGAAAATAGGCTATCGTGGTCGGAATGGAATTTCGGAAGTTGAAACAGGTTCGTAGTATCATATTGGATGTGGGTGCAAATTTTAGGGTCAATCGGACGTGTTTTGGGTGGTTTTGGTATCTTTGGCAAAATCTAGAAGTTTCTAAGTTCTTAGGCTTCAATCCGAGGTGGAGTTGCTATTTTGACGTTGTTTCGAGGGTTTCGAAGGCTCGAATAAGTTTGATTAAGGTTATGGGAAGTTTTGGCATATTTGGTTGAGGTCCCGAGGGCCTCGTGTGAGTTTTGGGTGGTTAACGGATCATTTCGGACTTGGAAAGATTGCAGATTTTGGGTTGGTGTTCAGTTCTGGTGTTCTTCTAGGGCAGCATAAATTTTTTTCTATGCGATCGCGTTTGGGTGGTCGCGATCGCGTGAGTGTGTGACCTATGTGCATTGCGATCGCGTGGTACAGTTTGCGTTCGCGTCCGCGTAGAGTTTAGTGGCGCGTGAAGGGCTGAGCTGTGGTGCTATGCAATCGCGTGAGGGAGGAATATGATCGCGTAGGATAACTATGGGCAATGCTTCGTGATCATGTGGTGGTTGATGCGATCGCACTGAAGAAAAGAGCACCTGGGCAGAAAGTATAAAAATTCATCTTCGTGATTTTTAGCCTATTTCTCACCATTTTTGGGCGGATTTGAAGCTTTTTGAGAGGGATTAAAGAGGGAATCGAAGGTAATCACTTGGAGGTAAGATTTTTGAATTCAACACTTAATTCTATGTTGATTTCTAGCTAATTAGACCTAAAATTGTGAGATTTGAACCCTAAAATTGGAGAATTAGGGCTTATAATTTGGAGACCTTTGAGTGGAGATTTGAAGGGTCATTTGAAGTCCGATTCTGATGTTCTTGGTATGTATGGACTCGGGGAGGATAACGATTCTTGTGATGTGATTTTTATCGAATTCCGAGACATGGGCTCGAGGGTCGGGTTTGACCAATTTCGGGATTTGTGCTTAATTTTGATAATTTTTTATTTTCGTTCCTTGGAATATAATAATGATATAAATCTGATTTTGGCTAGATTTGGAGCAATCGGAGGCCGAGTATAGAGGCAAAGGCATTTTGGCTAGGATTTTAGCTGATTTTGAGGTAAGTAACGTTTCCAAACTTGGTTCTGAGGGTTCGAAACCCTGAGCTATATGCTATATGATTATAATTTAGGTGATGCACATGCCAAGTGATGGGCGTGCGGGCGTGCGGGCATACACCGAGTGATTTGTGGTCTGGTTCATCCCATTTCACCGTCTAGTAGCTATTTCAGACTGATATCTGTACATTTATTGACATGGTTAATGTGAACATGCTAGAAATCATGCTAAGTCAAATGCTAGGGCTTCACGCTGAAAATGCTGAGACTCGAGTGGTCGTATATTGCTGTCTCCTTATGTGTTTAATTGATTTTGTGTACTCAGTCATGTCATAGCGTATCATGTCATGCCTCAGTCTCGGTAATCGTTGATTTTATATATTTATCATTGTTTCGGACTAGTTCATGCATCTGTGAGCCCATGGGACCGAGACTGGAGAGTAATGACGGAGTGAGGCCGAGCGCCTGTTATTGAGACAGTTATGAGATCGGATTGCACACCGCAGCGATTCTCAGATCATGCCTTCATTGTCTTGATATAGTGCTTGGGCCAATAGGAGCCCCTCCGGAGTCTTTACATCCCCAGTTAGCGCATTGATATTGAGGGATGGACCTTCCCTGGACATGGATCTTGTTCGAAGTTAATGATATGTGAGGGATGGATCGTCCCTGGACATGGATCTTGTACGAGTGTTGTATTCCGGAGATGGATTTTCTCCGTGGGGGGGCTGGATTGGCCTTTTCCTCAGTACTGAGTGACTACGGTCACTGGTGTTTATGCATATTCCGAGATGGATTTTCCCTGGTCTTGAGAGCCATATATAGTACTGAGTGAACTTTTGTGTGAGAGTTGAGCATTATGTACATTTCCACACTGTTGATACATAGGCATGTAGGGTACTGATATATACCTGGGTTACTCATCATATCGGAAATATTCTATTTTTATTATCTAGTGAAACTGTGAGCATACCTAAATTCTGTGTACTGTTTTCATCACAATTATTGAGGTTTAGTCTGACTTACCTCTCAGCCCGTAGTTTGTGTTTGTTACTTATGGGTTGATGTACTCACGTTACCCCCTGCACCTTGTGTGCATACCCAGGTACATCGGGACACGATAGTGGTTGTTGAGCGGCTGTCAGAGTTCCTTTGGAGGCATTGAGGTAGCAGCTGGCGATCGCAGCCTCGATTATCTCCTTCTCTATCTACCTATCATATTTGTTTATTTCAGACAACTTTATGTCGGCATTGTATTTTGATATTTGATGTAGTTGCTCATGACTCGTCGACACTAGATCTGGGTTCGGGTTTTCTCTTACTTATGTTTTCAATGATGATTAAACTCTTAAATTCTTTATAAATATGAGACCTTTGTTGCAAATATAATGGATTTTTTGAAAATTTCTGTTAACAAATGAAATGTGTGGCTTGCCTGATTTCACGATAGGCGCCATCACGACTGGGTATTTCGAGGTCGTGACAAATACATATCACAAATTCAACTCCAATAATGCTGAAGTTCATAAAAAATATAACAAAAACTGTAGAAAAAACATGCTTTACTTAACAAAACACAAAACAAAACTTCAGCTCCTATATGTCATGACCCGAATTTCCCACCGTCCGGATCGTGATGGTGCCTAAAATTGAACATGCTAGGCAAGCCAATGTAATATTTATTTACCTTATTCATTTATTTTTAACAAATAATAGGTCATGTACAATTCAGCGGAAATAAAAGTGCGAGAGAAAACAAAGTCTAACAACTTACTTACATGCCATTACGAAAATCATAATACTAAACCCAGAATTTAGTGTCACAAATTCACGGACTGTCTATGAATAATACATATAAGGTATGAATCAAATAAATACATATGTCTCAAAATAAAGAAGAACAGAGTGGAAATAAAGTAGGAGGGGACGCCTAGGCCTGCGGACGCCTGCAGGACTACCTCGGAATCTCCAAATGATGTGAAGGCAACCTCCTCACTCTAAGGTCTGTAGGGTCCTATACCAGGATCTACACAAAAGTGCAGAGTGTAGCATCAACATAACTGATCGCATGTACTGAGTAAGTGTCGAGCCTAACCTCGGCAAACTAGAGACGAGGCTAGGACACAACAACCAACTAAACCTGTGCAGTTTAATCATATACGGAGAAAATAATAACAACAAGAATTAAGCAGCTAAATACAAGGAAAGGGGAACATACTGAGGGGAGGAAATATCAAATAATGGAAATAAGAAGTAAAGCAACAAATTAGATATCAATTTAAACAACAGAAGTAACAACACAATAAAAGTGCATGGTATCACCTTCGTGATTTTACTCTCATCCTCACCAAACAATAAATAAAATGCACGGCATCACCCTTCGTGCTTTTACTCTCATCCTCGCCAAATAATAAATACAATGCATGGCATCACCCTTCGTGCTTTTACTCTCATCCTCACAATAAATCAATAGAAACGGCACGGCATCACCCTTCGTGCTTTTAATATCATAATATGGCACGGCATCACCCTTCGTGCTTTTACTCTCATCCTCACCAAATAATAAATACAATGCATGGCATCACCCTTCATTTTTTTACTCTCATCCTCACAATAAACCAATAGAAACGACACGACATCACCCTTCGTGCTTTTAATATCATAATATGGCACGACATCACCCTTCGTGCTTTTACTCTCATCCCCACCAAATAATAAATAGAATGCACGACATTACCCTTCGTGCTTTACAATCTTCCTCACCCAAATAAATCAATAGCAACAATCCGGCAAGGAAATCAATAATACAAAGAACAACAATAAAGCCATAACGTCCCGGCAAGGGAGTCTACAGTAGAATCAATATCATCCCAGCAAGGAAAAACAACTATAACCAATCTCACCTATTTACTCAATTTCACGTAGTAATTCTCAACTCGAACCAATACTCAACAATGATAATTACCAAAGAAACACCACCAACATAGATAATTGTCAAATTAAACTCAAGTAATGCTTAATGAGAAATCACATAAATCACAATATTCGACTCACGACATGCTTGACAACAACGTATAGATACTCGTCGCCACACCTATACGTTGCACATTATAGTAACATATAGCAAATAAAACACAATACATACTCCCTCAAACTAAGGTTAAGCCAAACACTTACCTCGATTTTCACGACCAAACTCAAGCCTCAATTACCGCTTTCCCTTTAGAATTTGGATCCAATTCGATTATATCTAGACATAATTAGCTTTAAAATATCAATAAATGCTGAAAAATTCACCCCAATGCTTAATTATGAGTAGTCTATCATTCTTCCCAAAAAGTCAAAAATCGACCCCGGATCCGCTTAGTCAAAACACGAGGTTCGGACCAAAACCCGATCACCCATACACCCACGATCCCGAATATATAATTAGTGTCGAAATCCGATCCCAAATCGAGGTCTAAATTTCCAAATTTGTAAAATCCCTAATTCTCCTAAATCCCTAATTTCTACCCTTCAAGAACAAGATTAGGCCTAAAAATCTAATGGGTGTTGATGGAAATTGAAGGAAACGAGGTTAAGAACACAAACCTATGATTTGGTGATGAAGTCCCTCTACAAAAATCGCCCAAGGTCGAGTTTCAGTGAAAGAGTTGTGAAATTATGGTGAAAACCTATTTTGCTACTGTTTTAAGTGGGTTGAGCAGACCTCCTACACATTCGCGTGAGGTCTATCACATTCGCGTAGGCTCACCCCTCGCTAGCCTTCGCGTTTGCGTGCCTCCGGCCGCGTTCGCATAGTGCACCAGCTACCCCCATCTCATCTCCCTTTGAACAGTGCGTTTGAGGGCCTAGACACGTTCGCATAGAGCAACCTACCCAGGGCTTCGCGTTCGCGTCAGGGCCAGTGCGTTCGCATAGGGATCCCAGCCCCAGCCCCACTACTCTTCGCGTTCGTGTGGGTTACCACGCGTTCGCATAGAACAAAACACCAGAAAGAACACCCTCACCTGATTTTTTCTAAGTCCGAAACACTCTGACGCCTATCCAAAACTCACCCGAGCCCTCAAGGCCCCAAAACCAAACATGTACACAACCTTAAAAACATCCTACTGACTTACTCTTGCGATCAAATCGCCAAAATAACTTCTTAAACAACAAATTTAGCATAAAAATCAAAGGAAAATCTCAAGAACTTTCAAAGTTTCAAATTTCACAACTACGGGTCCGAATCACGTCAAATGACCTCCGTTTCTTACCAAATTTTACAGGCATCACTCAAATACTATATTAAACTTGTACCGGGTTCCGGAACCAAAATATGGGCTTGATACCATCAATTTCAAATATAATCAAATTTCCAAAAACTCTTATAATTTCAGTAAAACAATTTCTTTCAAAAATTCATTTCTCGGGCTTGGGACCTCGGAATTCAATTCCGGACATACGCCCAAGTCCCATATTTTCCTACGGACCCTCCGGGACCATCAACTCACGGGTCCGGGTCCATTTACCCAAAATATTGATCGAAGTCAACTTAAATGTAATTTTAAAGGCAAATTAGCATTTTTCTCAATTTTTCATATAAAAGCTTTCCGGATATACGCCTGTGCTACGCACGCAAAATGAGGTGAGATAAAAGAAGGTTTTCAAGGCCTCAAAACACAGTTTTGACCAAAAAATGAGAGATGACTTTTTGGGTCATCACATTCTCCACCTCTAAAACAAACGTTCGTCCTCGAACGGGCGTAGAAAGGTGGGGATATCGGGGAAAAGGTGGGGATATCGGCTCGGCATATCGGAATCGGACTCCCAGGTATCTGCCTCGGCAGGCTGACCTCTCCATTGAACACGAACCGAAGGATAACTCTTCAATCTCAACTGACGAATCTGCCGGTCTAATATGGCTACCGGCTCCTCCTCATAGGTAAAATTTTTGTCCAACTGGACACTACTGAAGTCTAACACATGGGCTGGATCGCCGTGGTACTTCCGAAGCATAGACACATGAAACACTGGATGCACAGCTGATAAATTCGGTGGCAACGCAAGTCTTTAAGCCACATCTCTCACTTTATCAAAGATCTCAAAAGGGCCGATGTATCTAAGGCTTAGCTTGCCCTTCTTCCCAAATATCATCACGCCCTTCATGGGCGACACCCGAAGCAACACCCGCTCTCCGACTATGAACGCCACATCACGAACTTTGTGGTCGGCCTAACTCTTCTGCCTGGATTGAGATGTACGAAGTCTATCCTGAATGATTTTAACCTTATCCAAGGAATCCTACACTAAGTCCGTACCCAACAACTGAGCCTCTCCCATCTCAAACCATCCAACCTGCAATCGACACCGCCTACCATATAATGCCTCATAGAGATCCATCTGAATGCTCGACTGATAGCTGTTGTTGTAGGCAAACTCAGCTAATGGAAAGAACTGATCCCAAGAACCTCCAAAGTCAATGACACAGGCTCGTAGCATATCCTACAGAATCTGAATAGTATGCTCGTACTGTCTGTCCGTCTGAGGATGAAATGTTGTGCTCAACTCAACCTTCGTGCCCAACTCACGCTGAACTGCCCTCTAGAAATGTGAGGTAAACTGCGTACCTCGGTCAAAAATAATAGACACGGGCATACCATGAAGACGAACAATCTCCCTAATGTAGATCTCTGCCAATCTCTCCGAAGAATATGAAACGGCCATAGGGATGAAATGTGCTGACTTGGTCAGCCTATCCACAATAACCTATACTGCATCGAACTTCCTCGGAGTCCATGGGAGTTCAACAATGAAATTCATGGTGATACGCTCCCACTTCCACTCAGGAATCTCAATCTGCTGAAGCAATCCACCAGGCCTCTGATGCTCGTACTTTACCTGCTGACAATCACCGAGCTACATATGCCACAATATCCTTCTTCATCATCCTTCACCAATAATGTTGCCGAAAATCCTGATACATCTTTACGGATTCCGGATGAATGGTGTACCAGGAACTATCCTCCTCTAAAATCAACTTATGAAGTCCATCCACATTAGGCACACAAATACGACCCTGCATCCGTAAAACTCCATCATCACCAACTGTAACGTGCTTGGCACCACCGTGTCGCATTATGTCCCTAAGGACACACAAATGAGGATCATCATACTGCGGATCTCGAATACGATCAAATAATGAAGAGCGAGCAACTGTATAAGCTAGAACACGACTAGGCTCAGAAACATCCAATCTCATGAACCGATTGGCTAAAGCCTGAACATCAAAGCAAGCGGTCTCTCCCCGACCGGAATATATTCAAGACTACCCATACTGGCTGACTTCCTACTCAAAGCATCGACCACCACATTGGCCTTCCCTGGATTATATGAGATGGTGATGTCATAATCTTTCAACAGCTCCAACCATCTCCTTTGCCTCAAATTCAACTCTTTCTGCTTGAACAAATATTGCAAACTCTTATGATTCGTGAACACCTCACATGACCCGCCATACAGATAATGCCTCCAAATCTTCAGCGCGTGGACAATGGCTGCTAACTCCAAATCATGAATTGGATAATTCTTCTTGTGGATCTTCAACTGACGTGAAGCATATGCAATGACCTTGCCATCCTGCATCAACACTGCACCAAGTCCAGCCCGAGATGCATCACAATTCACAGTATATGGCCCTGAACTTGTGGGCAAAACCAACACCGGTGCCGTAGTCAAAGCTGTCTTGAGCTTCTGGTAGTTTGCCTCACACTCCTCTGACCAGGGAACTAGTCACCCTTCTGAGTCAACCTGGTCATCGGGGTTGCAATAGACGAAAACCCCTCCACAAACCAACGGTAATAGCCCACCAAACCCAAGAAACTCCGGATCTATGTAGCTGATGTGGATCTAGGACAATCCTTAACCGCTGAAATCTACTTAGGATCCACCTGAATACCCTTCGCTGATACAACATGACCCAGGAATGCAACTGAACTCAACAGAAACTCACATTTTGAAAAGTTAGCATATAACTGACTGTCCTACAAAGTCTGGAGAATGACTCGAAGGTGTTGCTCGTGCTCCTCCGGCTGCGAGAATAAATCAGAATATCATCAATGAAGACAATCACGAAGGAATCCAAATAAGGCCTGAACACTCGGTTCATCAAGTCCATGAAATTTGTTGGGGCATTTGTTAACTCGAATGACATCACTAAGAACTCATAATGCCCGTACCGAGTGCGAAAAGTTGTCTTAGGGACATCGGATGCCCTAATCCTCAACTGATGGTGTCCAGATCTCAAATCAATCTTTGAAAATACCTTAGCACCCTGAAGCTGATCAAACAAATCATCAATCCTCGGCAACAGATACTTATTCTTGATAGTAACCTTGTCCAACTGCCGATAATCTATGCACATCCTCATCGACCCATCTTTCTTCTTAACAAACAACATCGGCGCACCCCAAGGCGAGACACTAGGTTTAATAAAGCCTTTATCAAGCAAGTCCTGCAACTGTTCTTTCAACTCCTTTAACTTTGGGGGGCCATACGATATGGCGGAATAGAAATGGGCTGAGTGTGCGGAGCCAAATCAATGTAAAAGTCAATATCCCTGCCGGGTGGCATACTCGGAAGGTCTACAGGAAACACCTCTGGAAAATCACGAACAACGGGCACAGATCCATAGAAGGAACCTCGGCACTAGAATCACGAACATAGGCCAAATAGGCCAAACACCCCTTCTCGACCATGAGGGAGCCTTCAGTTATGAGATAACCCTGCTGGAAGAATGACCAGGAGTCCCTCTCCACTCCAGTCGAGGCAACCCTGGCAATGCTAAGGTCACGGTCTTGGCATGACAGTCTAGTATGGCATGATAAGGCGACAGCCAATCCATCCCCAAAATAACATCAAAATCTACCATATCAAGGAGTAGAAGATCTACACTAGTCTCAAGACCACCAACAACCACTACACACGAACGGTAGACACGATCTACAATAATAGAATCACCCATCAGTGTAGACACATATACAGAAGTACTCAGAGAATCACGAGGCATAACCAAATAAGAAGCAAAATAAGATGACACATAGGAATATGTGGACCCTGGATCAAATAAAATCGAAGCATCCCTACTGCAAACTGAAACCATACCTATGATAACCGCACCGGAGTTCCCAGCCTCAAGTATGGCTGGAATAGCATAACATCGGGGCTCGGCCCCACCAATCTGAACTACACCCTTGGGACGGCCTCCTGTGACCTCTACCTCTAGTAGCCTGGCCTCCACCTCTAACTGCCTGACCTCCACCTCTAACACCTCGACCCCCACCTCTGGCGGGCTAAGTAGGTGGTGGAACACCTGGTGTGGGAACCACGACACGAAAACAAGTATAACAAGATCTCAGCTGCTGAGACTGTTGGCCTTGAAACTGACCCTGACAACCTGAGTAACTACCCTGAAAACTATGGAGCGGCGATACACTGATAGGAGCTGGTGATGCACTATAGAGCAACTGATCAGAATAATGCATGTGGGAACCATGGCCACCTGGAGCAGTG
The DNA here is from genome assembly GCA_005239505.1 of Nicotiana paniculata. NCBI lineage: Eukaryota > Viridiplantae > Streptophyta > Magnoliopsida > Solanales > Solanaceae > Nicotiana > Nicotiana paniculata. Next base: position 59,372 of record MDKI01156022.1, read on the forward strand.
CGAGAAACCTAAAGTGCTGACTAAAACGGCCTAGGAGGATGGCCCCCACCAAAAGAATCCCTGCCTCCAGATGAGACACCACTGAACCGGCGAAAATGATGAGGCCTCTTGTCAGACCCCTGACCACTCCCTTGTGATAGAACCATCTCGACTGGTCTGGCCACATTGGCTGCATCCTGAAAGGAAATACCACTCCCTACCTCTCTAGCCATCTACAATTTGATCGGGTGAGCTAGTCCCTCAATAAACCTCCTCACCCTCTCTCGTTCGGTGGGAAGTATCATAATAGCATGACAGGCCAAGGTAATGAATCTGGTCTCATACTAAGTGACGGTCATAGAACCCTGCTGGAGACGCTCAAGTTGCCTCCTATAATCCTCTCTCTAAGTGATAGGGAGAAACTTCTCCAGAAATAAATAAGAGAACTGGGCCCAAATCAAAGGCGGTGATCCAACTGGTTTAGCTAAACAATAATCTCTCCACAAGGTCTTGGCAGGACTTGACAGAAGAAAAGTAGCAAAGTCAACCCCATTGGTCTCCACTATCCCCATGTTCCGTAGAACCTCGTGGCAGCTATCGAAATAGTCCTGGGGATCCTCTGAAGATGCACCGCTATAAGTAGTAGTGAATAGCTTGGTGAACCGGTCCAACCTCCACAAAGCATCAGCAGACATAGCTGCTCCATCACCGAACTGAGCTACAATACCGGTTGAACTGCCCTAGCTGCCTGAGGTGCTGGAGTCTGGAACTGAGAAGCCAACTGCTCTGGTGTGCGAGTAGCGGGATTCTAGGCTCCTCCCCTATCCTGAGAGACGGCTGGTGTTGTAGGAAGTAAACCTGCCTGAGAAATGCTCTCCATGAGGCCCACTAGACGGACCAGAGCATCCTGGAGTACCGGGATGGCAATGAACATCTCGGGAACCTGAGTTGGTCCAACCGAGACTGCGTGGGCAGGAACCTCATCAGCAAACTCTACCTGAGGCTCCGCCACTGGGGCTGCTATTCTGGGCTGAGCTATGCCCCTGCCTCGGCCTCGTCCTCGGCCCCTTGCAGGAGTTGCAACGGGAGACTCGGGCTACTGATTAGTGGATGAAGAAGCACGTGTTCTCGCCATCTGTGATAGAATAGAGTAGAAATTCAATTAGTTTTGAGAAATCAAATCGTACGACGCAGAAGAATAGATGTGAAGTCATTCCTAAACTCTGTAGCCTCTGGGGGATAAGCACAGACGTCTCCGTACCGATCCCTCAGACTCTACTAAGCTTGTCCGTGAATTGTGAGACCTAAGCAACCTAGTGCTCTGGTACCAACTTGTCACGACCCGAATTTTCCACCGTCGAGACAGTGATGTCGCCTAACATTGAACCCGCTAGTCAAGACAATGTTAATGTTTATTTACCTTATTCATTTATTATTAAAAATAATAGGTGATGTATAATTCAGCGAAAATAAAAAAGTGCGAGAGAAAACAAAGTCTAACAACTTAATTACATGCCATTACGAAAATCATAATATTAAAACCAGAATTTAGTGTCACAACTTCACGGACTGTCTATGAATACTACATATAAGGTCTGAACAAAATAAATACATTTGTCTCATAATAAAGAAGAACAGAGTGGAAATAAAGTAGGAGGGGACGCCAAGGCCTACGGACACCTACAGGACTACCTCGGAATCTCCAAATGAAGTGAAGGCAGCCTCCTCACTCAAAGGTCCATAGGGTCCTGTACCGGAATCTGCAAAAAAAGTGCAGAGTGTAGCATCAGTACAACTGACCCCATGTACTGAGTAAGTGTCGAGCCTAACCTCGGCGAAGTAGTAACGAGGCTAGGACACGACAACCAACTAAACTTGTGCAGTTTAATCATATACGGAGAAAATAATAACAACAAGAATTAAGCAGCTAAATACAAGGAAAGGAGAACATATTGAGGGGAGAAAATATCAAATAATGGAAATAAGAAGTAAAGCAACAATTTAGATATCAATTTAAACAATAGAAGTAACAGCACAAGACAAGTGTACGGCATCACCCTTCATGCTTTTGCTCTCATCCTCACCAAACAATAAATAGAATGCACGGTATCACCCTTCGTGCTTTTACTCTCATCCTCACCAAATAATAAATAGAATGCACAGAATCACCCTCATGCTTTTACTCTCATCCTCACAATAAATCAATAGACACGGCACGACATCACCCTTCGTGATTTTAATATCATAATATGGCTGTTGGTTGATTTCCCAATGCACACGCAAGTGTACGTGGTCGACAAGTAATATAGGA